>LPNX011053687.1:149062-175170 GCA_001517045.1 Pseudotsuga menziesii
CTGAAGCCCAAAATTCCACACCTGTCTACTTTTTTCGCTTCTCATCCAATTGCCTTCAAATTTTTCCACTATGTTCATTTCTCATTTCTTCTTATTTGTCCCTCTCTGACAAATTTTCCCATTCTTTCACCCCACTTATGAAATTCACATTTTTTGCTTCCTTTCCCCTTAGAAAGTGCCCAAAAGCCGAGTAAAACCCCAATTACCCACCTAAGTTTTTTCCAACTCAAAATTTTCCTTTTCTAAAACACTTTATGTTTTTGTTTTTCTACCCATTTCCAATATATATATATATGCTTATGGTTGTCACTTGTGCAACATAAAATAAACAAATTGAAGAAGAATTTGTCGCCATCAAGGCCAAACTCGACTACACAAGTCTACTGCATTAGCACCTCAATCATCTGAGGGTATTTGTAGGACTACACAAGTCTACTACATGACGACCTCAATAATATGAGGGTATTTGTAGGACTACACAAGTCTATTGCATCGCCGTCTCAATCATATGAGGTTACTTGTAGGACTACACAAGTCTATTGTCTTGATATTACTCACAAGGCTTTACAACATCACCACCTCAATCAGATGAGGATATTTGTAGGACTAGACAAGTCTATTGTCTTATTATTACTCACAATACTAGAGAATGACTCCTGATGCTGTACTCTCAACTCTCCCTCTCAGCGAGGGAGACATTCTCTACCATACCAAGCTTATATCGAAAGTGTCTAAACTTTGTCACACATAGAGGCTTTGTCATCACATATAGAATTTTCTCCTTAGTAGATATATACCGAATTTTCACCATACCTTTTGGACCATGTCTCGAATGAAGTGATACTTCATTTCTATGTGTTTCGACTTGTCATGAAAAATGGGATTCTCGAAAAGCTTTATACAACTTTGGTTGTCACACCTGATCACTGTAGGTTCTAGATTTACACTGAGTAATCCTACAAGTATCTTTCTCATCCACACTACTTCTTTGCAAGCAGTACTAGCAGCACTGTACTCAGCCTCTGATGTGCTTTGGGAAACTGAGCCCTGCTTTCTGTTGGACCAAGAAATCATAGTAGAACCCAAGATGAAACAGTATTCGAAATTTCTCTTTCGATCAACAATGCCTCCACCCCAATCAGAATCAGTATATCCAAGCAATAAAACTCCACCATTGGAGGTATACCTGAGTCCATAAGCAATTGTACCACAGAGGTACCTCAATATGTGCTTACCTACAACCCAATGTCTATTTCTAGGATCAGCCATGAATTGACTCAAGATGCTAACTGCATAGAATATGTATAGACTTGAATGTATCAAGTACATCAATGAGTCAATCAACTATCTGTATAATGTGGGGTCCACTGGATCCGATCCAGTCTCAGTCTCATGGAATTTCCTAAAATTGGAATCCATCGGAGTGTTTATGGATTTACAATCCACCATGCCAAATATTTGCAAGATGTCCACTGTGTACTTCCCTTGAGATAGAAATATCTCATCATTCATCTTCCAAATATCAATACCTAGGAAGTAGAGCATAATACCTAAGTCTTTCATCTCAAACTCTGAGGTAAGCTCCCTCTTACACTCAGCATTTAGTTTTTCCTCTCTAGTGAGGAAAAGATCACCAACATATAGAGCCAGTACTAGAGGCTATTTTGCCATTACTTTGAAGTACATATTGGAATCTACTTCACTTTCAAGAAACACAGTTTTTGAAGGTAACTGTCTATTCTCACATACCAAGCTCGAGGAGCTTCTTTTAACCCGTACAAGGATTTCTTCAATTTGCAGACATGGGATTCCTTACCATGTATCACAAAACCATCATGCTCCTCAATGTAAAATTCTTCCTCAACCTCACCATTGAGGATGGAAGTCTTCACATCCATCTGGTGAAGCTTCTAGCCTAATATTGATGCAAGTGAAATAATAGTTCTGATAGTAGTATACCTAGCCACTGGAGAAAAAGTATCCTCATAGTCAATTCCCTCTTTTTGAGAGAATCCTCGGAAAACAAATTTGGATTTGAACTTGTCCACACTTATATCTGCAGCATGCTTTATCTTGTAAAGCCATCTATAAGTAACAAATGACTTCCTCTTAGGTCTGGGAACAATATCCCAAACATCATTCCTCAAGATAGAATGATACTCTTCTATCATAGAATCTTCCCATACTTGTTTCTCTGCAGCCTCTTCATAAGATGAAGGCTCGGAGTCACTGATGTTTCTCATCAATGTACCATATCCTGAGTATCTACCAAGATGAATGCGCTTTCTGGATTTTCCCATTGGTGCTCCATGCTTCTCAGCATCTCTCAATATATCATGACACCATGCTGTCCTCCTTCTTGTAGGAGGTTCATTAACCAGTTCAACTGGTTCATCAATGGCAAGTAACTCTGTAGGCTTTGTTGGATTCTCCCTTTGAATCTCAGAATGGGAAGAATCATTCTCATGATTTTCTGATGTAGGAATACCAGTCTCCTTTGTCTCTGGATCACATTGAATCTCTTTTGACCACTTGAATGCTGCCTCCTCATGGAAATTCACATCCCAACTTACCTCAACATATCTCTCACTAGGTACATAGATTCTGAATGCTTTGGAGGTCTCACTGTATCCAACAAAAGTTCCCTTCTTTCCAGAAGGTTCCATATTGGTTTTGTTTTGTTTTGGAATGTGAATATACATAGGACATCCAAAAATTTGAACATGTGATATGTCTATATTTTCACTAGTGAACACCTCTTCAGGTGTTTTCTCATCAAGAACTACATGCGGACTTCTGTTCTGAATGTACACTATTGTACTAGTAGATTCTACCCATAAATAAGTAGAAATATCCTGATCATGTAACATGGCTTTTGTAGCCTCACAAATAGTTATATTCTTTCTCTCTACAACCCCATTCTATTCTGGATTGTAAGGAATTGTTAATTGTCTACATATCCCTGCACCACTACAAAAATCATTAAAGGCATTTGGTCCAAACTCTCCCCCATTATCATACCTTAGGGCATGGATATTCCTACTTGTCTTGTTTTCTATGAAGGATTTAAATTCCTGAAATTTACAAAAGGTTTCACTTTTGGCTTTCATAAAGTAAATCCAGGCCTTACGGGAGAAATCATCAATGAATAAAACATAGTAAAGGTACCCACTAAGGGAAGGGGTAGACATGGGTCCACACATATATGAATGTACTAAGTCGAGGGTGCCTTTAGATCTAGTATGGCTACTAGGAAACTTATTTTTAACATTATTTCCTAAAGCAAAACCTTGACAGATAGAATCATGAATAGAATTGAAACTAGGCATACCTTTCACCATTCGTTGTACACTAGGAAGTGTTGTATAGTGGAGATGTTCGAGTCTCCTATGCCAAAGCTCGCATGGGATGATAGTATGATGTACCATGGCTGAAATAACATTTCCTAGGACCTTTTAGAGTCCTCCTTCTCGAACTCTGAAAATAATAGTCGTATCAAGGTTTTCATTCTTCGGCCATAAGTATGCTTGATTCTCTATGAAGATCACACAGAAACCTTTATCTTCAAGGACAGAAACAAAGAGTAGATTTTTCTTCAATCCATGAACATATAAAATTTCATCCATTTGTATCATGTCTCCTGAATTTAACTGGACTTATGTGGATCCAAATCCTAGGATTGAATATGTAGAATTGTCTCCCAATTCCACCATGCATGAGAATTGTTTCTCCTTTAGATTGGAGACTCCACCCTTGTACCTTGACATGTGCTTGGAAGCACCATTGTCGATCAGCCATGTATCTTCTCCTAAAATGATGTATCCGGATAAAGTAGAGGCAAGATAATACTCTCTTCTAGTATCTTTCTCTTCAGGTGTAATATTATGTGGAGTTTCTTCTACAGCAGTGGAGGCATGAAAATTTCCTTCATCCTTCTTCTTTTTATTGCACTCTCTTTCAAAGTGACCTTTATTTCCACACCAGTAGCATTTAAACTTTGATTTTTCAAATTTCTTTGTAATATCTTTTTTTTTGTATGAAAGTATTTCTTGGGACCAAAAGGATTTCTCCCTTTCTTAGTCCTGGCCATGAGAGCTAGATTCTCTTCCTTATTGTGCACTGCTTTGTTCTAGATCCACCCTTCTTCTTGAATGCAGTCATGCTAGAGTATTTTGAAGTTGGGATACTCTTCTCTTCCATTTACCGTAGAAAGAAAGGTCTCCCATGAGGCAGGGATCCCATCAATGGTGATTTGAAGAAGATCGGATCCTTCACTTGTGAAATCTTTGTGAAGAAACATTCCACGGTCTCATCCTTATCCATCTTCATGTTGTGCAACTTGTTCTTCAAAACCCTATTTTGAGTATGATCCTTCTTCTCATAGATATTTGTGAGTGTGTCAAAACACTCCTTTCTTGTCTTCAATGGAGTCATCACGAACATGAGGTTGTCCTTCATAGACTCATATATGATCTTCTTTTCCTTTGCTTGATTCTTTTTGTAATTTTTCCTTCCTGCATTTGTATTGGGCTCTTCGATCACAATCATCATAAAAGAGTCTAGATCATGTTCTTCTATAATATTTAACACCCTCGCCTTCCATGTATTGAATTTGGATGTTCCTTCGAGTCTATATTCTGGTCGAACAGATATAGAATCCATAGCTTCACACTCTTGCTCAATGCTTCAAGATCTGTGGAGGCTTAGAGTGTTTGCACAAAACTAAGCTTATTCCCGCCCTTGATCTGATACCATGTTAGTGATTGAACAAAATATGAATAAACTTGAACTTTAAAAAATTAATCCATAATAACAGTGCATATAAATCACATCAATAATTCAAAGATATAAATCAAACCATAGAACACAGGATATACCATGGGAAAACCCTCCACTGATTCGGAGGATGAAAAACTTAGCAAATGATGTTAGAGTATGTTAGATTAGTAGTAGAGAATGATTACAACACAATAGCAGATTACTTTCACTGAGAGCACCAGAGAGAGAAGATTGAATGAAACATTGTATCTAACTTGCCAAGTGCATAACACTTCAATAACAAGTCAAATTAGGTTTTACAACAAAAATAGAATGGTTGCAAATAGAAACAACTTGTTGAAACTTAGAACACTAATACATCTTTGATCATGCACCCCATACTGATCTAGTGTCAAGATGACACTCAATAATTATCTCCCACAAGAAGATATCCGCCTTCCATTAATTAACTAACTCTAACTGAGTAGTTAATTGAGTTGAAATGAATGTAACTAAGCTGAACTAGATGTAACTGAGTTGAACTGAGGGTAACTAACCTGAACTAAATGTAACTGAACATAACTAAATGTAACTGAATAGAACTAAATGTAACTGAACAAAACTAAATGTAACTGAATAGAATTGAATGTAGTTGAACATAACTTAATGTAACTGAACGGAACTGAATGTAACATAACAGAACTAGTGCATCTCCATTAGTGTTTATTTCCAATAACCACTTGCATAAATTAAGGAGTTGATTCCTTAATTAACTGAACTTTTTTACTAGAATTAATACTCAACGGATATCTAATCAATTTTGAGTTTACTTGGTGGCAACATATGCAATTCAAATTCTCTGTTTATCACTGTGCTTATATTAAATATCTCTGCATGGTCCATATGTGTTTTCATTAATTAATCATATCATACTCATAAGATCATTTATGAACCTATGATCATATGTATTTCCCCAAGTCATATATTCATATGCGAAAGTAAATCACTCTAGGGATAGCTAATCCCTAAAGGAGACTGGTAGCACCTGTTGACCATGACTAGCCATACATCACATAGTATATCTACTTTACATAGTAAAGTACATCATCTCACAACATGAGGATATTTGTAGAACTTGATATTAATCACAATTCTACTACATCACCACCTCAATCATATGAGGATATTTGTAGGACTACATAAGTATGTTGCATCACCACATCAATCATATGAGGATATTTGTAGGACTACACAAGTCTACTGCATTACCACATCAATCATATGAGGGTATTTGTAGGACTACACAAGTCTACTTCATTACCACCTCAATCATATGAGGGTATTTTTAGGGCTACACAAGTCTACTGCATCACCACCTCAATCATATGAGGGTATTTGTAGGACACCACAAGTCTATTATATTGATATTACTCACAATACTTTACAACATCACCACCTCAATCAGATGAGGATATTTGTAGGACTACACAAGTCTACCGTCTTGTTATTACTCACAAGACTGGAGAATGACTCCTGATGTTGTAATCTCCATAGATATTTTTTCTTCATGGAATCCCTTCTTCCATTGTATCAGACCACAACACAACTTTCACGAGTCATTTTTGGACCGAACTATTTCTCCTCACTAGAACCAAACTGAATATGAGTTCATTTTATCACCCACAAACAAATGGTGAGAGTGAAATCATCAACAAATGTTTGGAAACTTATATTCGTTGCTCCACCTCTAAACAACAACATCATTGGGAAAAGTGAATCCCTCTCACTGAATGGTGGTACAATACTTCATACCATACTGCATTTAAAATGACTCCATATGAATCAGTTTATGGTTAACCACCTCCAGTACTCCTTCAGTATGTTAATAGTAAAAAGTGTTAACCTAGCTATCCATGGTCTAAACCATATATATACATCATATTCCCACCATATATCCCTTACTTTTGACCTTCACAATTGTATTTCCACAAAAAAAATTCCAAAACACCATTATTCCTTCCCATAAAAGAAGGGATAGTGAGCATTTATTATGGTTTACCTTCACTCTCTCCCAAAAAGGGTTAAAAAACCCTAAAAAAGAGAAAACGTAAAAAAACCATAGATAAATACCATGGGTCATCACCTTGGGTCGAAAAACCCTAGGACCATACTACAAATACATTATGAAGGGCTCTCCCAAAACACTCATACCTTTTCATTCACCTGTGGTTACGCTGTGCCATTTTTCTCTTAGGTATACCCCATACTTTCCTTCTATCATTCCCCTTGCCATGCCATTTACCATGGTGTACATTGAGACATCCTCTATACCCACTTTGGATTCATTCCCCATTTGACAATTGTCCATGGAGACAACTAGAGAAACAACCCATGGAGCTAGGGAACCACTTGTCAGGATGGCTGTGGTGGCCCATCTTGCAGGAGAAAGGTGTGCTTATCTCTTTTGTTTCTTACATTAGTTTAGCTAATGTACATGTTAAAATAATAAAAAATATTTGTTTTCAGCTGTTAGTTTATTGTATTTTTCTTATTTCCATTGAACTCTTCCTTATGATCACAATGATCTAAGGTTGGTGCTTCTGCATGTAATAGGGGAGAAATCCCCATTATAGTTTTGGAGACTCTACTGGTTGATCCATATGCATCTTTGTTTTTGCATGTTTCCATTCGTTTGTTCCTCTTTTCTTCCCACAACCGTCCCAAATCGGCCCCCTCGTGGACGATTCGATCCATTAATGCATCACTTCCTACTCCCCCAGCCATAGTCGGGTCTGTTTTTTAATTTTTTTCCTATTCGGGACGAGCCGCTCTTATACATCCAGAAGCCGCAACCCAGTTGCTCCTTTCTTCACAATAAGTGTGACCTAGGTCATGCCTTTATCCCTGATAAGAGTGACCTAGTTTAAAAACCAAGATTACTCCTATCCCTACTTCCAGAGAGACCCCAATTGCTACTGTGACTCGATTTTGAGCAACCCAGTCACACCTAACCCTCTTTTTGTGTGACTTGACTATTTTCTACTCATATTTGTGACTATCCATCTGTTCTGTGCAATCCAGATCACGCATGTTCCATCGAGAGGTGTGACCAACAATTTCTAGTCTTTTTGTGCTTTCGATTCCTGTTTCATACTTCATGTCTGTCCCGAACCCTGTCCCGACCTATTTTCTGTCCAGATCTGATCCTTTTACAGCCCCTTTGTATGTGTTGCGATCCCACTTGCTTGGTTTATGAGTCATTCTAGTTGATATCCATGGTTGATACCCCACGCATGTTTCCTATGGAATATTAGTTCCTTTTACTTCTTATTTGATTCAAGTATAGTTTATTTCTGGAAGAAAATTTTTACTTTGCAACATATTTACTGTTCTTTACTATTATTTATTGCATTATATTTGCATCCCGATAATGAGATTGGAACATATTTTTCATGGATGGTTGGGTTTGGCATACACATCAGCCACACACAATTCACACCATCTAAGTGAAAATCTTGGTTCACGACTCCGAGCAAGCCTTAAAATTAACTTAATACAAACAACATTGTAACCTCACTTGAGGGTAAAACAATCTTGTAGATAAGTTAGGACTTTGGGGATATGAATCCAAGCAACACCCCTCGATCACGCACATATTCAGACATAGTTTTTGTCCGTTAGGGGACCAAAATCCTCTTGTATTTGTTGACACAGTCATAGCCAGTTTGTCAGGAGGATCCTTGCTCAGTAGGAGTAAGCCACAAACGAAGGGGTTCCAAAAGTTAGGGTGGAATACTACACTCCATCTTGCACCTAAGGCTAAACCTTGGGAGTCCTCCCCATATCACCCAGCCAAGGGTCGGGGTCCAAAGGGCTTGAGCGTTAGTAAACTGAACAGACATGTCATGAATGAGGTATCCTAGTGGCCATTCTTCTAGAGCTCTTTTACCCAGAGGTCCTTCTTGGTAGTGGAACTCTCTTAGCTTATATTGTTCTTCCATTTCATATTGTATGACTGGGATCGCATCACCCTATGGAGGATACGATTTGTGAGGAGCTTCCAACTTGTAATTAGGAACTTTCTTGCACTCATACCCCTTAGGTTAGTGAGTCATTTTTGTTTTATAGATAGTGTTTCTTGTTGACTTTCAGGCCACTTTATCGTAGACTTCCCTTTCTGTGATCTGATATCGCAATTTGGTTTTAGAGATTGTTGTTGGCCTATGAGCCCGCAATTTCATACCCTCTCCTTCTACACACTCGGTTGTAGTTGGGTTTTTGAGCCTGCGATTGATCCTCTTGACTTTCCATTTATTACACAACACTCCATATAGTCATCATAGCTCCACAACACTACTCACATAGGATTAGGGGGCACACCCTGTAGTTCGGTTCTATGAACCAACACCGTCAGATCTATCTTCAACATCACTCACCACCTTTAGAGCCACACACCACCCTTAAATCTTATTTGGATTCATATCAGTCTGAACCAACCTTGTTCATTGCTCCATATAGCCCCATGGTTGGTGCACATATTGAACCCCTTTCAACGGGGGATTGTCAGTAGTGGCCTCACATCCATTTCACCTATCATCATAGGTATCACTTCCACTAGGCCTATAGGCCCCGGTACTAGTGGGCCCGTTGTCACTGCACACACTATTGCTGGTTCAATACCCACTAGTGGTGGTTCCATTCTAGCCACTGTTGTCACTACTATTCCACCTTTTATACCTGGGGGCAGTGGTCCTTCCATTTCGGTTTCGACTATTCCTTTCATACTAGTGAATTTTCCTACAATTGACAGTCCACTTCATCCCCCCTAGTTATGCATAGGAAATACATTCCTACAGCTACTGACACCATTGCTGGTCCTTCCGAATATAATATCGACTCTAGATTACCTTTTATGGCGAGTGCTAACTTTCCATATTTGGCACGGTTAACCAATGAACCCATTTGTCACCACCCAAAATGGCCTCCTATTCCTACCAAGCTTCCCTTAGACATCCCTAAGTTTTAGGGAAAGGCGAGAGAGGACCATCAAAATCACATCATGTCATTCCAGCCATGGTGTTCATCTAACTACATTGTGGATGACTCCATTCGATTGAGGTTGTTCCAGTGCACACTTACAGGTGTTGCATCCAAGTGGTATATCGAATTGCCTCATGCTACTTACTGTGACTTCTCCTCGCTCGATTTGATGTTCCTTCAGTACTTACAGTGACCTTTCCATTATGACGAGGGAGTAGAGATCCTACTATCGTGTCTCTAGAACACATCCATCCATAGCATGGATCATATCCATGAATGGTGGCGTAGTCATTGCTTGTATAAGATCCAGTTTGAAGATATTATCTTCCTTGGTTGGTTCCTCAAAACCTTACTCCCCCCCATCTCCTAGGACGTCGCATCTAGGAGACCACAAAATGAGGAGGAAGCCATCCTTAAGGATCATTAGTTTGATCTAATATATGCCCAATTGGACTATTTGTATGTCGTCATACCTGATGCTGCCCAAGCTAGAACCTCGCACCGAGATATGTCGGGGGCATCTCATGCTGCTAATGGAGTTTTTCTCTCTATTACTTAGCACCCTCAATTTTACGCATCCTCTCCTGTAACACCCCGGTTTTGACCCCATTGCATTAATGTATATGATGTATATATTGTAATTAATCGTGGTGTGGAGCTAAAGGAAAAATCCCCACCATCGATTTATCGTTTAATGTAATGGCAATTAAAATCGTTGCCAAAAGTATATTTCGTGCTATCCGGCACATTATAATTTTTGGCATCATGTAAATATGCTTTTTAATTAAAAACCCCAACCAGCTATGTCTATGCAACAAGTAATGAGATGGGGGCATGCTTTTCCTAAGGAATAGGGAGGGAAAATATTTAAACCTTTGCGCCAATGGGGAAATTCCAAATGTCAAAGGGAGAACCCATCAATCAGTCAACTACCCATTTTGTCTTTTTCCCCAATCATTAAATTATGCCATAATGTGGTTGAGTTAGTTATTGCAAGGGGATGGGAAGAGTATGGGCAGCAATTTTGAATTTGGGGAAAACCCATTTTTGGGGAAAACCAATTTTGACTTTTGGGGAAATTAATCACCCAAAAATGCATGGCATTTTCTCCTACATGGAGGTTCTTCATTTTTGGCTCACGCAGGGAAGCTTGGGAGCTGTTCTTACCTCAATGTTTTTTGCTAGATGAGTGTTCTTCCTTCACAATTGGGCTCCTGGGCATTTCTATCATTATCATTCACCACCGTCAGGGCTGTCTCAAGCGGCTAGGAATTTGATGTGTGTAAAATTCGTTTTGAGTTTTTGTGGGTGTGTTTTTCCCTCATGTGGTAGTCATTTCCTCATTCTCCTGAGCTGTGGATTCGTTTTTGGTGATGATATGTGGTTGGGTTCCTTTCCCCAACGTTTTCTTTCATTTCCCCAATGTTTATCAAGCTGAAAATCATTTTTGTGTTCTTAGCAATGCAATTGTGGTGTATGGAATTCATTTTTGGCCACGTTAGGGCCAAAACGTCCCTGGGATATGATTTGATGTAGTGGGTTGTTCTTCCTCTCCTTGGCAACTAATTTTGTGGCTGAATTGTTTTCCTAAACCCAGCAATGGTGTATATTGTTGTGTGTGCAATTGGTCTTTGGACTGTGTAGGAGTGGGAAGGAGTTTGCTTGACAAACCTAATGTTTTGTAGGAGCCTCATAAATAGAACTAGAGGGTTGGATCTCTTCTCTACACCCCCTAAATTGCAATGGAAGGGAATTGATGGCTTGAGGGACTGTGCAACAGAGAAGGGAATGATTCCTTGTGTTGGGTGTGTGTGGATGTCTTAGGAATCAAGCTAGTTCTGGTGTAGGCATCCTTATCTCTTCAATGAGCCCACTAGCTTAGCAGACGATGCTTCCATCTCCTGATAATCTGATAAACCCAAACATGGCTTTGGTTTGACTGAGTTTGACATATCTTTGGCTATGTGTGAGTCTGCTTAGTTTCCTTTTCCTTGTGGAAATCATGCCCATTTCAGGGGTGGCAGTGTTGCTGAGAGATTAAGGAGCACACTGGCCTATGGTTGGGTGGAACGTTGCAGTGGCATAACTGGTTTCGGGAAGCTTCATTCGAAGATAAGTATTCTTTTGTGATTACTCATGCAACTGTATTGTTTATGTGAATTATTATGAACATGCTAAAATGTGTTGAATGCTTGAATTAAATGTAATTGCTTTTGCTAAATGTTAATTCTTTAGGCATCTGTGTATCTTGGTTCAATGCATTTTATTTTATGTTTCGTGGGGATAAATTCCCAGGTAGATAGCAGTAATGGGTAGATTCCTCTTCGTCGGTCGAAGGGTTAGGGACATTACATCTCCCATGATGCCACCCCATCCTGGTAACATCCATATTTTTACAAAACCAATTTATTCCCTCGATTACTCATGTGTGATGGCTCAATATGGTGCTACACCATCCTATGCGCCCCCCTAGGTATGCCCTTGATTACTCACGCATGACGGCTCAGTCTGGAGCCACCCGATCCTACGCACCTCCAAAACTAAATCCTTACATTCATGGACCAACTTGTTCGTCACACTCATTTTCTAGCCAAACGACCGGATTTGCAGCCCCTCTAGCTCCTCCGATCTATTATGCACCACCTATGCAACCCACTACAGCTATGGTCCCAAATCCTCTGGTTTTTACGAGACATGTTTATGCTTAGAAAAACCACCCTAACCAACCTATCCTAAATAACCAACAAGGAAAATGAAATAACAAGCGAGGTATGAACCGAGGAAACAACCAACCACAAGGAGGTGGCCAACAGGCCAATCCTACAAAAATAACTGCGTCGAACCTCCTGCACATAATCCCTAGCGTCCTGCTCGACCTGGAAATAATACAAAGTTATAGAATAACCATATGTTTGCTATCTGTAACACCTATGACCATTAAACTCATCAGTGTCCTCAGATAGCTCACATCCAACAACTACTCCAAAAAAATAATCCGCATTATCCAAATGTGGCTACTCCAACTCTGCCAAACCCAACACCACTGGGTCCTCCACCTATGCTACTCCAAAACCCCCTACCCTACCAAGGAATGGTTGGAACCCAACCCTTGGCCCCACAAGCTCCTGCAACCACTGTTGTGGCCCAACCTACTGAGGCTGGTGTCCATCACCTTATGACCTTATCGTTGGAATTCAACCTCCAGACTAGACAAAACCAAAATGGCTCCACTAAAAAAACTGATGACCCATTAATGACATCTACCTCTACTAGTTGTGACATGTCTCTACACTTACTGAGAGCCCCCACAGATGGGGAGGCCATAGTACCATGGTTTCCTATGCCTCGTGTCACAAACAACGCTACTGCAATAGCTTCCCTTAACTACAGTATAGTTGACGACTTGGCTCAATATCCTATAGCCATGTCTACCTTGGAAGTACTTAAAACGTGTCCATCACAGCATAAATCATTATTTTCCATGCTAGGTATCATATATCCCTCTGATTCTAGGTTGATCGCCTTCGACCTAGATCAAGGAGAACCTAGGATGTTGTCAACAGTCGCCTTCCATGTCCCAATCACAATTCAAAATTTGGTTGTACATCGATGCATTATTGATGAAGGGGCACCCACCTACATTATGGCAACTTTCGTTTGGAAAAAATGTGGGTCCCCTACCCTTCAACCTTCCACCACCACTCTTTGTTCCTACGATGGCTGCTCTACTCAACCGCAAGGGATTCTCATGAATATTCCTGTTAAGTTAGCCAAAAAAAAGGTTTTGATTGACATTGAGGTTGTTAATTCCCAACTTGATTACAACCTCCTCATAGGACATAACTACATGTATTCTGTGCAAATCGTGGCCTCTACCGTATTTTGAATTCTGATGTTCCCTCATGATGGGAAAACCTTCAGCATTGACCAACTGACATATTAATATTTGAAGGGGGCGACCACACCGAAACATGTCCTTCCTACTGCCGACACTGCCATTAACAACGTGTCTATTCCATCCTTATCTATTGTTGGACTGGGCTTGTTTTCCAACACTCCTATGATGGACACCTTTTTGTCCTTACCACCCCAACCTTCATCGACTGACGTATCATATTTGTGCACTATCACATCTAGTACCATCTTGAACACATTGCAACCTCAGCCGCAACCCAAGTCACAATCATCTAGGAATTATTGGGGTTCATTCTCGATCCACATGATTCCCTTCCTTTTTCGACCATATGGCATCGTGAGCAATCCTGTCATGGATACTCTCAACTTACCAAATTTTACATTGGGAATTCCTGTGTGGTACCTCAATCCACCTATCCCACCCCCAATTCCTGAGGTTGTGTTGAATCCCATCCAATCCATTGAGATGGTATCACACCCACCTCCTGGTCCATTGAAGACTACTCCTATCTCCACACCTGCTCCTCCTCCTCCAAAAATGTTTTGGGGAAAGGACACCAAAGCAACAACTAAACCACATCTGGCTCCTACTTGCGTGTTGTGTGATACCTAAGGCCATGCAACACAAACCTGTCCATAGTCTCCTCTCCTTCAGACCCACATGGACACTATGGACGAGACATATGGTGCTCTAGTATTCACCATCCTGGATCCACCAGTGGTTAAGAACAAGTCATTGCGAACCAACCATCCTTGTGCAGTTTTTGGCTTGTATGGTCATTACTCTCACCATTTCCCATACTTTCCTGAGTATCGATTAGCCCTTCGCAACCTGTGGAAACACTTCTATGAGTCCGATGTCACTGTCCTCAAGGAGATCCACCCTCCTTCTTTGTTGGACACAACCAACAACATATACATGATCTCTAGTCCTAGTATTCTTTTCATCTCTTCAGTCATAGAGGATCTCTCTAATCTATCTATGCATTGTTTCAACAATGATGAGAAAATAATTGAAGCTCTTTCGACTCCTGAGCTCCTTTGGGATGATATCTACCATCACTCATTCTTTATTCCCGATGAACCTCTTTCATCGTCGGATCAGTACTCAGCCGAAGCCAAATAATTCATCCATGGAAAAGTAGACTAGTTCAAGAACCCTATTCCAGCACCCAATGCCTTTGAAGAGGGTAATATGGATAAAATTTCATGAACCATAAAGGTCAGTATATCAACCGAACCTGAGTTAGTTGAGGATATTACACTTGGAGTATCTTTCTCCCCTGAAGAAGTTCCTTCTTACAAAGAATTTTTTTAGGAATTCCATGATATTTTTGCTTGGTCATATACCAAGATGTCTGGGCTTGATCCATCTATCGTCAAACATCATATCGACACGTGGCCTGATGTTTCTCCTTTACGAAAAAATCAAAGGCTCATTCATCCCTCAAATGCTCCTATCATCAAAGCCGAGATTGATAAAATGGGTAAAGCAAGTTTCATATACCCCATCGCGTATACCACTTTAGTTTCTAATCTTGTTCCCATCACCAAAAATCAAGGTACCATTCACGTCTGTACTAACTTCCATGACTTGAAATTCGAATGTCCCAAAGACAACTTCCCCACTCTGTTCATTGACCAAATCATTGATGTGTGTGCTATCCATGAAGTATTTTCTTTCATGGATGGGTTTTCTGGTTATAACCAAATTCAAATCTAGAAAGAGGACTAGTACAAGATGACTTTCACAACCCCCTGGGGCATGTTTATGTATCGGGTTATTCCATTTGGCCTTAAAAATGTTGGAGCCACTTTTTCAGTGGGCCATGACATTTTGCTTCCACAACCTTATCCATACTATCTTGGTCTACCTAGATGACCTCACGACTCACTCTCAGAAGTTTTCCCAGCATCTTGATGACTTACGACAAGTTTTCCTATGATGTTGCAAATACAACATCCGCTTGAACCCCCTCAAGTGTGTTTTTTGCATCCTAGTTGGGAATTTACTTGGATTCATCGTATCTCACAAAGGGATTGTAGTCGATCCTTTGAAGGTTCAAGCCATTCTGAATCTTCACCTCCGACATACTTTGCACCAACTCTAGAGTCTCCAAGGCAAGGCCAACTTCCTTCGTTGTTTCATTCTAGACTATGCAACAAAATTCGATGGTTTCTTACGACTTCTCTATACAAACATTCATTTTTTTTGGAAAACTCATGTAGAAGACTCTTTTGACGCATTAAAACAAGATTTTACTTTTGCTCCATTGTTGTCTCCCCCTGACCTCACTAAGGAGTTCATATTCTATGTGTGGTATCAAAAAATTTCATTACCAGATTCCTGGTCCAAGAATACAACGCTCATTAAGAGCATGTGATCTATTATGTAAGTTAGAATCTTTTCGGACCCCCTCTACGTTATCCATATTAAGAGAATATGGACCTTGCCATTTTCTTTTCTGTTCAAAAGCTACGCCATTACATCCTTTTGAGTTGCACTCGAGTCATGGCCAATTGTAACCCCATGAGGAATCTCTTGATTCATAGCCTTATTAAAGGTCGCACTTCCAAGTAGATTGCCATTCTCCAGGAGTACGATTTGGAATTTGTTGCCCCCAAGAGCACCAAAGCTTTGGTGTTAGCTTCATTAATAGCATACCTTCCTCAGTCATCTACTTCATCACCAATCACAGTCAAACTTAGGGACAAATTCCTCTTTGTCATTTCTATGTAAGACCCATGGCATGGGGGAATTCTCATGTGTCTGCACACTCAAAAATTTGTGCCCCATTTAAGCCATGAAGATCGATGGCGCATTCGACACTGAATTTCTCGCTATCTCCTCATTGGGGATGTCCTTTACTGTCATGCTATCGATACCATATTACATGGTTTCCTCACCCACGATGAGGCTAAAAAAGTCCTGAATGACTGTCACAGTGGATCCTATGGTGGCCACCTCTATGGTTTTTCCACCGCCAGAAGATACTTAGTGTCGGTTATTTCTATCCCACCATCTTTGCCGATTTCATCCATGTAGTCAAACACTCCCGCAATTTCCATCTCTTTGCCCCAAAAGCAAGGACACCTCCCATGTTGTTACATCCTATCATCACATTCGGTCCCTTCTATAAGTGGGCGATTGAATTCATGACTTGTAATCCTACCTCAATTGATCGTCATAAGTACATCATTGTGGTCATTGATTATTTCACTAAATGGGCTGAGGCCATGCCAACATTCAACTGTAAGGTTGATACGACGACATGGTTTCCTTTTAACCACGTTATCACGCATTTCAACGTCCCCCAACAGATATTCTTAGACCATGGTTCTCATTTTGAGGATGTCATTTGGATAGAGTTGTCTTCCGTGTTGAAGTTTGAACACCAGTACTCCTTTGCATATTACCCTTAGGAAAATGGACAAGTTGAGGATGTCAACAACATCCTCAAAACTATTCTCCAACAAATGGTCGACAAGCATAAATTCAACTGGCATAGTTTTCTATTTTCCTCCCTCTGGGCTTGTTGGACATCAACGAAGACCGCCACCTGTTTTACCCCATTTCACTTAGTCCATGGTGTGGAGATGGTACTTTTGATTGAGTGCCATATTCCATTGCTCTGCCTTGCTGTCGAACTTGCATCCCCATTAGAACAACGCCTACTTATGCTCAAATGGACCAATGGGGACCATCATGATTCTCTCTATATGACTAAAGCAGCCAATACTAGGTCGAAGTCCCATTTTGAATCCTAGGTCCACCCTCACACCTTTAGCAAAGGCGATATGGCCCTCGTATATGATCAAGTCAATGATAAGTTAGGAAAAGGAAAGTTTGATTCCATGTGGTACATCATGTATGTCACCATCGATGCCTTAGTAGGGGAGCAGACATCCTCGCTGACTCTAATGACCACCTCTTGAAGAATCCCTGCAATGGGCTCTACCTCAAGAGGTTCTATGCCTGAATTTGCTCACCATGGAGTACACTTGTGTCATATTTTTTTATTTATTTTTACACCATTCTTGTCACGAGTCTTACAGTTTATTTCCTTGTTTGGTCTAGATGGATCCTACCTTGCATCGTTATGTTGGGTTCGCTGATAGATCAAGTCGATGGTCTCCTAATCTCACCTCGACTTCGTGCGTCATTCATTCCCCATCACATGAGTTGATCCATATCGATGGAATGTGTGTTTGTATTGCTACCAACAACCGAGATGAGTACAATGGGGTCGTTGGTCTCCTAGTCACTGCCCTCCACTTAGGTATTTGTCACCTTGATGTCTTCCTAGACTACCATCTGCTTCTATCCCATTTGAATAACTTTTATCGGGTACATGATCCTTGTCTCTTTAGAACGTTCCTGCACACTAGACATTTGGATAGACATTTTTAATCCATTACTTTCATGCATGTTCCTATAAGTCTCAATAGTGTAGCAGACCAAATGGATAATGACGTTCTAGAGTGGCACATCAATCCTCACATATAGGAAATAAAATTTCATCATGCATCATCATATGGTCATGCATACATATGTCATATACATCACATAAGCATAAACATATAATAAGACTAAAAAAACACATTAAAAGTGCATCCATGTGCATATATATCATGTCATAATATTTAGTACAAAATGAGAAGATCCACAAGCTTTCTCGGTTGATCATACATATAGTACAAAAATACCATTTCCCCACTACACCAGGGGGCAGCATCACTAGCTACTAGTCAGAGTCTCCCTCCTCATACTCTAGGTCTATGTCCTCCTCTGTTTCCTCCTCATTGGAGTCCTCCTCCTCATCCATAAGCACATCACCCTATGCCACTACTCTGACATAATCAATAGCGACTGTGATCCTCCTCATCAAGGGGATCCACTTTGGAGGAGCATGGTAGCATGTGAATATCAGATCATCGTCGAGATACTACCATCCATCATCAGTGACCCCATCCAGTAAGCACTCAATATTGAGTCAAAGTGATTCTAGTGTACTATGGAACATCTTGTTCCCATGAGAAAGTGGATCTAACCCCTCCACTTTGCCCCTCTAACTCTGATAGCCTACTGGAGGGCGTGGCCCGATGTCTGCATATGCACATAGTATGTCATCGGTATCCATCACACACATAAACTGGCTACCACTAAGCTATTAAAATATATATGAACTCAACCACATAAAGTATCATGTATAGGTACCATCAGGTACCCATACCTATCCTGGAGGTCAAGGCATGTCAGGATCTCCCCGGTAATCCATGCCAGTGTATGGATAGTCCTCTATAAGGACTAGTAGTTGTTGCCACTATGCAAAGAGATCCCGGCTGAAGAAATGGCCCATTAAGCTGCCTCCCTCCCTGATCATCATCTTGCTCAACCTCCTCATGTGAGACTCGCAAGGTCCCCCCTATCGCACCACCAGATGTGGTCGTAGAGTTGGAAATCACTCAAAAAAGAATGAGCACAAGAACGAGGGGAAACATAAATCCCCTTGCACTAATATAGCATGGTTAAACACATGCCTAGCCAGATTCACATACATCTGGGCCCACCCAAAGTAGGTGCTTCTCAGTAAATGCTCCACAATTTGGAGCTGACCGCCTAAGCTTTTGTTTGGTCCCGATGATCCCAATATCTGCAACACCATCGCTGCCACAACCCAAGTCTCCAGAATCTTAATATCCCACACCAGTATGTACGATGAGTGCACTAATATAGAGGCATAGCAATTCCTCTCGCAGAGGTCATCCAGTGACACCCCATGTGATAGATTCAGGGTAGTGCCCTTGATTACACCCAACATAGAGACTCTAGTAAAAAAATAGATATATAGGAACATGATCTCGATCCGCTCCTCCTTAATGATAAAACACTTTGCATCCTGGTCCCAAAATATCAGCAGCTTGTCCAGCAATAGCTTTCAAAATGCATGAGTGGGATCTTGAAGTATTTCCATAGCCCACAACGAGTGAGCATATCCTACACTGCTAGAGCATCATGCACCTCCTCTCGAAGGTTCCCAATATATCGCTCTTTCCATGCCACTCAAGACATCCTACACATACACATAGTCCCTACCAGGTCCATTCATTCACAAAAACTCATCATGGGATGAGTCGCTCCTGTTTGACCTTTTTATGCGGCCCATGTCGCTCAAAAACCCTGAACAAGAGCGACGAGGTTCCTTCTGTATGTTGAATAGTTGCAGCCTGGTTCGCGCATGTCTCCCTGACAGGTGCGACTGGGTCATTCCTGTCTCTTCGATAGGTGTGAGTGGATCATGCTTGTATCCCCTATAGGTGCGACCTGTCAGCCTGATATGATCAACCTAGGTCATACATTTTCCCTCTAAAAGTGTGACCTGGCCCCGAGAACCCTCTAAGTTAGGAACTGGCCCCAGGATGAGCAATAACACAAAGAAAACAAGCGAAAAATATGGGTTCAATGAGAGCTCTTACCTGCAAGTCACAGATCGAAAAACCATCAGTCCAATCTAAAGAAATCAATAATTGTGCTCTAGGGTCCTCCACTCCAAATCAGCACTGAGCAGTGAAAGTGACACATGTCATGTGGTCCCCCCTATTTATAGGCATCTATTTGGTCTCGTTTTTCTTCTGTACACCATAAAGTCATCCGAAGTCCGTTTGAGACATCGTTTGCACCATTGGGTTTGGTTTTCCTCCCTATGTATTTTGATGACACCCTTTGTCTTGTGCTATCACTATGATTTTTCGGGCCATTTCCTGGAAGTCACCTCCATTTGCGTTTCATCACATGAATCAACCATTATATGTATTGGCATGTTCACGATCCATGTGCTCCATCCATACTACACAGTTGGCCATCTTTACCACCATCCATCGTCTCGCAAGGGGGACCATCATTGTTTTGCATTTATTGCTCTCATCCATGTTCACAACATAACCTCTCTTTCCATATATCAAATACTTCCCCCTTGCTTGCTTGACCATTATGGAATTTCTATTAAGATCTTTTCTTACTCCCAAAAGAATGAAAATATTGTTGAGCATGCTTTCTTCCTTTCATGCTCGTTAAAGTATTTGAAAGGGCATCTATGTAGCCTCGTTTATCTCCTTTTTCAAACTATATAGACTATGATAAGAAAAATACCACCCTAGCACATTCAAGCCATGAATGTTTCCCTTTGTTTCCTTTTATGCTTTCTCATACATTGGGAATGTACTTTACAAAAATGATCATCATAGGTTGTCTTTAATCTATTTTTCAACCTTCTCATCCAGAAACGATTACCGAGAAAACTTGGTTTCGTTCATGCTCATAAAAGTATTTGAATGAGCATGAAATTAGTATTGGTTTAACCTTTTCTAACTTGGTTGGACTACCAATGGTAAAGAATTCTCCCTTTCCCAAAGGTCAGAAGAGATCTCCTTTGTATACTTTTATCATTTTTCGGGCTTAGGATACTATTAATGAAAAAGAGACCACACTGGATTCTTCTTCCTTTTTCCAGGCTCTCTAAAAATGAAAACACCATCGAGCATTTACTTTCTCGGGATTGATAAAAATTCATGATATCATATCATGTCGATCTTACTTCTTTCCCTTCTTCGTGCTCCTTAAACTATGAAGAAGGCCCAAGTGTTGTCTTTAGGCACCACCTCATATGATATCACAGTATGGGAGATTCCCCCCATTTGGTCTCCTTTGTTTAGAGTATTCGACGATGAGTCTTCCTTGGATCCCCGGGATACCACTAGTCTAGTTACCTCCCCTGTTATTTCTCATTTGCATTTATCTTCCCGGTATTACAGCTATGATCCCTCCCCCATGAGTCAGTTTCATTTGTCTCCTAGTTAGTCCTATAGTCATACTCTAAATAAAGGAGGTTTGAGTCCCTTGTACTCCCCTACCCCTATTCCCCCATTCAGTGTGTCAGTCCCCATATTGATTCCACCTCTTTGGTTATCCCCCTCATGCTTCTAGTCAAGGATAGATCATTTCCTTGATTAGTTGCAGATCTCCCTCTATTGATGCCAACACATCTATTCCAGAGGATAGATCATGAGGTCGCTGTAAACTGGTTTCATCCATGTCATTGATGAGTTCCTTGGACCACTTGAAATGAGTCATTAGTTCCTTTCAAGTTGGTTGTGTCTCACATGCTTGACTTCAGCTACATCATCTCACCGTTGAGATTCGTACATGGTATTCGTTCATTATTTAGTCGAAGACCTCGGTTTTCACCTGACTCTAGCACATTGGTGAGTCTACCATGGGACCCACACAGTTTCTTGTCCCTTGTGATTTCTGGGCTACGTTGGAAACTATGTTTAGAAGCCCCCAATGTTATGCTTCCATGTATCTCCAGTACTTGATGGTGCATATTGTGCCATAGAGATTCCGACTCTTAGTCATTAATTCCATATATATGTACACCTGTAGATTCTGCAGAGCATCAGTTGCGATGATATTGCATTCCATGAGAATTCCATTGCTCCTATGTATCCATTCTTCAGATCAACATTGTATTCAACCTCCCATTGAGACCACCAATATGTATCATCATTTGTATATGTATTGATCGACTCCCATGTTTTTTATCCTTGATCCCATTATTTATTCTTTTGAAATTTTTATGAGCATGGGTATGCTCGCCTCGTTCATATACATGTCACATATTATACGTATCTCATCCATTTTTTAGAACCCATAATAAAAAACAAAATCCACTGTAGTTCGAACGAGGAAGCTCTACTTCTCCACAGGTCTCTCCAGTCTATCCACCATTGTCACCATTATTTTCCATGATCCTATGATGTCCATCGGCCATACAATGACATCTTTCCCTCACACATCAGGGGGTAATCTGTTAACACTAAAAAGTGTTCACCTAGCTCTCCATGGTCTAAACCATATACATGTATCATATTCTCACCATATTTCCCTTACTTTTTGACCTTCACAATGGTATTTCCACAAAAAATATGGTTCAAAACACCATTATTCCTTCCCATAAATGAAGGGATAGTGAGCATTTATTATGGTTTACCTTCACTTTCTCCCAGAAAGGGTTAAAACCCCCTAAAAAAGAGAAAATGTCAAAAAACCACAGATAAATACCATGGGTCATCACCTTTGGTCAAAAAACCCTAAGACCATACTATAAATACATTGTGAAGGGATCTCTCAAAACACTCATACATTTTCATTCACTTGTGGTTACGTTGCGCCATTTTTCTGTCATGTATACAACATACTTTCGTTCCATCATTCCCCTTGCCACATGATTTCCCATAGCGTACATTGAGACATCCTCCGTACCCACTTTGGATCCATTCCCCGTTTGACAACTATCCATGGAGACAAATGGAGGACCAACTCGTGGAACTATGGAACCACTTCCAAGGATGGATACGGTGTCCCATCTTGAAGTAGAAAGGTCTGTTTATTTATTTTTGTTTCTTACATTAGTTTAGTCAATAAACATGTTTAAAAAATATAAAATATTTGCTTTCATTTATTAGTTTAGTTTAGTTTTATCCTTTTCCATTGAGTTCTTCCTTATGATCACAACGATCTAAGGTTGGTGCTTCTCTGCGTAATAGGGGATAAATTCCCATTACACCATACACCCCCAACAGTTCACTAGTTTGGGAAGTTGACATGGTTCTTCGAAATTGAGATTTGATTTTTCACATTCTGTAGGACAATCTTCACATGGAAAGAAACCACATGAAACAACAGGCCAATCAACATTGTTCCGAGCACACTTTTCAAGTAGGTGATATGGTTTTTCTTCCTCTGCATCCTTACATGCAATCGTCCTTGAAACTCAAAGGACATTAGAATCTTGCTCCAAAGTTCTATGGTCCATATAAGATTCTTTAGAATATTGGGTCCGCTGCTTATAAACTCTAACTTTCTCCTTCTTCTTGCATTCACCTAGTATTTCATGTCTCTTATCTTCATAAAGTGATTGGCACCAACATCAGAGCACAAATTGTTTTACTGGAACTAGATAATGAATTATCCATCAAATTGTCTTATGCACACTCATCAACTTATCTCTCGGTCCATCACATTGGTCTTAATTCAATGGCATGACATGCAACCATAAGATGCTACATGGGAACAACTCCTTCAAATTCAACACCAGTTTCCACATCTAAATCTTTGAGAACAAAGCTTTTATAAGAGGGAGGGTATGTTAAGAACCCATGTCAACCCTCCTCTTTATTTCGTTAGTATATTTTGTTGAATGCATATGCTTTGTAAGTCGTCCCGTTAGTATATTGTATTATCTCACATTCATGGGGAGTAATAGTTGTTTAGATTAGAATTAATATATAAGTGAGTGTTGAGGCCAATGAAGGTATACAAGAGTTGTTTGTATTGAGCTTGCTGAAGAGAGGTTTCCTCCTCGAAGTGGAATGCGATCAATAAAATCTCTTGTGTGCTCTGTTATTTCTGTTATATCGTGCAGAAACTTCAAATTGTAGATTGTCTAGGAAAAAAATTGATCCGACGGATTATTCCTCTTTAATGATCAAATATGGTACATGTTTCAGAAACAGCGGGCGGCCAAACTCCTAGTCTGTCCGCGGGGATAACTGGACGCAAAAAAAATTATGAGGATCTGCGGTTAGAAGCTTTCCTCTTCCGCAATGTCGGGGCTCAGAAGCTTTTCCCCTTCCGCAACGGTGGGGCTCGCCGATCCTTTTCTCTTCCGCAACGGTGGGGCTCAGAAGTCTTTTCTCTTCCACAACAGAGGGGCTCGGAAGCCTTTTCTCTTCCGCAACGACGGGGCTCAGAAGCCTTTTCTCTTTCGCAACGGCGGGGATCGGAAGCCTTTTCTCTTCTGCAACAGCGGAAGCTTAATGGATGTTCGAACGATTCGGTAGCCGCAACGGCGGAAGCCCAAGACTTACGGTTTGAAAAGTCGAATCGGGAGACTTTACCGTCTGACCGTCCGCAACTGCGGAGACCAAAGTAACATGCATTCCGAATCAAAAACCAGCCGACAGTCGATTGAGACAGAGATCATCGGACGAAAAATATCGGAGCCTATTGCGTATCACTCTTCCACAATGGCGGAAGCCCGGATAACTAAAACTTCCGATTCAAATACTCAGCATGCGTTCACGCGGGGATTTTTCCATCATGGTTTTTGCAATTGGTACACAATTTGGATGCAACGTCTCAGGGAATGGAATCGACACATTGGTAACGTTTTCTCTTGGTTCATTAGTTCAGTTATGGAGATGAACATCCCGCTATGATAATGAGTTGGAATTTTGGCAGGGGATGTGAACAGTCGCATTTCTTTTATGTTTTGTCTCCTTGGTAACAGCTGTGTGAAAGAAGGCAAATCCGTTACTTATGAGACTTAAATAGAGGAAGCTGGCAAAGAAGAAGGGGGACGATTAGGGACACAGTTCGTTGAGAGCACAGTACATTGTTTCTCTGTTATAGAAGCTTGGAGAGTTTTGTTGTAGTTTCCATATTGTTGTTTGTATTAGAGTCGACTGTATTCTCTGTTACATTTTGGGTCTTTATCTTTTGAAGACCAGATTGTAATTCAACAGAGAGGAGTCTTGAAGACTTTCTGTCCAGCATTTTGTTTTACAGTTGTTGAAGTTGATGCCAGAACCATTTTTGTACCATTTAAAGCCATTAATTGGATCGGTACCCATTGGAGAGGGACTCGGAGACGTAGCCCAGTGGAGGGGTTGAACTCCGTTATCAACTTCTATTTGTGACTCTGTTTTTGTGTTTTCTTCCTTGTATCTGTCTATCAGTGTTGTGGTTTTCATTCCTATTCTGAGCATTTAATTTCTGCTGCTATTGTCCATTAATTAACCTGTTGCACGCATTCTTTTACAACAAATTTTTATTGCACTAAATTTGAGGTCCTATGGACATATTTGGTATCAAAGCTGGTTGATTGTTGTGCAAGTTTGTGAATGCTTACCAGGTCCAATTTAAAGCGTGGTGAAGGAGAATTAGTTGAAGGAGATTCTGAGATTGGCTCCAGGAGAACATTCTCAAGAACCATGTCTTCTCCACGAGGGGAAGAAGAAGGACATACTGAACGGGAAAAACCTGTCATTTCTGAAACTGAGTTTCTAGAGGCTTTTATGAGCATGAAAGCCATGATGGAAATTCTACTCGATGAGCGAGCAGAAAGGAAGAAGAAAGAAGAAGGATCTTCATCTAGAGATGCAGAAGTGAAGCCGAAAGAAAAGGGTAAAGGAGTAGGAGGTGATGGTGATCCTCCTGACACTAATCATAATTTTTCTTCTTCTCGTACTTCTCATTCAAATAATGCAAGTCCTAATATGCCTTATTTCAAATTGGATGTAAAATTTGAATTACCTATTTATAATGGAGATGT
>LPNX011053687.1:176048-199791 GCA_001517045.1 Pseudotsuga menziesii
AAAATCAGTCTTTTATAGAGAGAAAAATAAGTATCATCTTTTTAAAGACGGTATGGAATATATTGTACGAGCACATAAGATGAAAACCAATCTAGCAATAGTGTCTGCAGGACAAATGAAGAGGTTGGTAAATGCTAGTAAGAACTTTGTGTTGATGATGGTTAAGATAAAAAATGATGAAGTCTCTAAATCTTTTGAAGAATGTGACCCTAAGCATAAATATGAACTGATTGACATCATTTCTGAGTATGATGATTTGTTTCAAGATCCGAAGTGGTTACCTTTGAAGAGAGAGATTCAGCATGAGATACATTTGCAGCAGGATGTGCCACTCCCGAACATAGCCATGTACTGGATGTCTGTAATGCAGAATGAGGAGATTAAGAAGTAGGTTCAGGAGCTGATTGAGAAGGGGGTCATCCGGCCTACCACTTCTCCTTGTGGCTCTCCCATAGTCTTGGTTCCAAAGAAAGATGGGTCGTGGAGGATGTGTATCAACTACAGGGCCCTTAACAAAATCACCATTAAAAACAGGTATCCTCTTCCTTGTATTGATGATTTGCTTGATCAATTGAAACATGCAACTTACTTTACAAAATTGGATCTGCGTAGTGGGTATCATCAAATCCGTGTTGCTGAGCATGATGCTTGGAAAACAGCTTTTAAGATGAAACAGGGTTTGTATGAATGGCTTGTGATGCCTTTTGGGCTCTGTAACGCACCTGCTACTTTCATGCGGGTCATGAATGATGTATTTCGTTCATTCATTGATGATTTTGTAATTGTATATCTAGATGATATCCTTGTGTTTAGCAAAACTTGGGAAGACCATGTTGTACATGTGAAAAAAATATTAGATGTACTAAGAAAGGAAAAGCTTTATGTAAAAATGTCCAAATGTGAATTTGCTAAAACTTCTTTAGTATATCTAGGCCATATTATTGGTGGAGGCCACCTGTGAGTGGACCCAGCCAAGGTTGTTGTCATTGTAAACTAGCCACGGTCTCACACCGTTACTGAAATCAGAAGTTTTCTGGGTGCGGTTCAGTATTGGAGGAAATTCATTTCTGGGTTTTCTTCCATTGCTGCTCCTTTACATGAGTTGACAAGCATTAAAGAAATTTTCCAGTGGGGAGGCAAGCACCAAAGATCCTTCGACACTTTGAAGGAAAAGGTTAGCACCGCACCAGTTCTGACATTGCCATATTTGTAGTATCCAATTGAGATCGAAACCAATGCTAGTGGGTTTGCCATGGGAGCAGTTTTGATGCAAGGAAGGAAGCCAGTCTGTTACCATTCAGAGACATTCTCTATTGCGGTAAGTAACTATCCAACCTATGACAAAGAATTGTATTCTTTAGTACAGAGTGTGAAGAAGTGGAAACATTATATCATGGGAAAAGAGATAGTCATACATACTGATCATCAGCCACTTCAATATTTACAATCTCAAACTAAAATACAACAAAGTAGGCATTTAAGATGGATGGGGTTCTTACAACAGTTTCATCTCATTATTAAGTACAAAAAGGGAATTCATAATAAATTAGCAGACATGTTATCAAGGCCACCTATGAATGCTTCAATCATTCTTCAGAACAGTTCATTAACACATGAAAGTTATATTGAACAGTATGCAGAAGATAAAGATTTTAGGGAAGTATATGCATCACTAATACATGGTAAACATGAAGAGAACTATTTTGTGCATGAACAGCTCTTGTATCATCTCGGTAAACTCTGTATTCCAGAGAAAGAAAGAGTGCATGTGATCTGAGAGGCACATAGTTCATTGATTGCAGGACATTTTGGTGTAACCAAAACATTGTCTATATTACAGAATCATTGTTATTGGCCTCAAATGCAAGAAACTGTAGCTAAATATATAAGGGGTTGTGTTATGTGTGCAACAAGTAAGCCTAGCAATAGGAAATTGGGTTTGTACACTCCTCTTCCAGTTTCTTCTCATCCTTGGGAAAGCATTTCTATGGACTTTGTAGGAGGACTACCTATGTCTAGAAAAGGGCATGATTACCTATATGTGGTTATGGATAGATTCAGCAAAATGTGT
This sequence comes from Pseudotsuga menziesii, assembly GCA_001517045.1. NCBI lineage: Eukaryota > Viridiplantae > Streptophyta > Pinopsida > Pinales > Pinaceae > Pseudotsuga > Pseudotsuga menziesii. Next base: position 178,120 of record LPNX011053687.1, read on the forward strand.
ATCTTAATGCCATGTAACAAGCAGATCACTGCTGAACAAACAACTCTTTTATTCTTTCAAAATGTTTGGGTACATTTTGGGCTGCCCATGTCTATTATATCTGATCGGGATTCCCGGTTCTTGGGAAAATTCTGGGCAACTTTATGGGAGCTTATGGATACCAAACTGAAGAAAAGTACATCTTTTCATACATAGACCGATGGGAAAACAGAGGTAGTGAACAGAACAGTGGTTCAGCTGCTCAGAGGATATTGTAGTAAACATCCTAAGCTTTGGGATGAGCAGTTGCAATATATACATCATGCTTACAATCATGCAATTCATTCTTCCACGAAAAGATCTCCTTTTGAAGCTTGTTTTGGTTATCTGCCAAAAACACCAATGGACTTCTCTTTTGGCAAAGATGTAGTAGATGGACATCATGATGCAAATAAAGCTTTAAATTTCATTCAGAGAATCCAAGCAGTACAGCAGGCAGTTCAAGAACAGTTGGAGAAGAGCCAGGCCAAGTACAAAACCAGGCATGACAAGCATCGAATTGATCATCAATTTCAGGTTGGTGACCGAGTTTGGTTACATATCACCAAAGAAAGGATGAAAGGTGAAGGTAAAAAGATTAAACCTATCAGGTATGGTCCTTTTGAGATCTTGGAAAAGATCGGTACTAATGCTTTTCGCTTGAATTTACCTCCATACATGCAAATTTATTCAGTTGTCAATGTTGAGAATCTTAAATTGTATGAGCCTCCTATGATCATGGATGAGGAAATTAACATACAGATTCCTTCAGTTGATGATTTGGCACCTGAATATATGAGAGAGCTGCAAGATGATGTCATTCTTGACAGAAATATAAGGACTTCACAAAGGGGGAATGTTGAGTACCTTCGAGTGGGGCTGAAGGGGATGCATCCTAGCAAAGCAAGTTGGATGGAGATTGGTAAAGTGAGGGAGCTTTACCCTCACTTACTTGCAAAATAATTCAAGCTTTTGGTGGTCCAAAAGCTCTCTAATGGGGAGGATTGATCCGGTGGATTATTCCTCTTTAATGATCAAATATGGTACATGGTTCATAAACGGTGGGCGGCCAAACTCCTAGTTTGTCTGCGGGGATAACCGGACACAAAAAAAATTATGAGGATTGGCGGTCGGAAGCTTTCCTCTTCTGCAACGTCAGGGATCAGAAGCTTTTCCCCTTCCGCAACGGCGGGGCTCGGAATCCTTTTCTCTTCCGCAACGACGGGGCTCAGAAGCCTTTTCTCTTTCACAACGGCGGGGCTCGAAAGCATTTTCTCTTCCGCAACGGTAGAAGCTTAATGGACGTTCGAACGATTCGGCAGCCGCAACGGCGGAAGCCCAAGACTTACGGTTTGAAAAGTCGAATCGAGATACTTTACCGTCTGACCGTCCGCAACTGTGGAGACCAAAGTAACATGCATTTCGACTCAAAAACCAGCCGACAGCTGATTGAGACAGAGATCATCTGAGGAAAAATATCGGAGCCCGTTGCGTATCACTCTTCCGCAATGGCGGAAGCCTGGATAACTAAAAATTCTGATTCAAATACTCAGCATGCGTTTGCGCGGGGATTTTTCCATCATGGTTTTTGCAGTTGGTACACAGTTTGGATGCAACATCTCAGGGAATGGAATCAACGCATTGGTAACATTTTCTTTTGGTTCATTAGTTTAGTTATGGAGATGAACAACCCGCTATGATAATGAGTTGGCATTTTGGCAGGGGATGTGAATAGTCGCGTTTCTTTTACGTTTTGTCTCCTTGGTAATAGCTGTGTGAAAGAAGGCAAATCCATTACTTATGAGGCTTAAATAGAGGAAGCTGGCGAAGGAGAAGGGGGACGATTAGGGACACAGTTCGTTGAGAGCACAGTACATTGTTTCTCTGTTATAGAAGCTTGGAGAGTTTTGTTGTAGTTTCCATATTGTTGTTTGTATTAGAGTCGACTATATTCTCTGTTACATTTTGGGTCTTTATCTTTTGAAGACCAGATTGTAATCCAACAGAGAGGAGTCTTGAAGACTTTCTGTCCAGCATTCTGTTTTACAGTTGCTGAAGTTGATGCTAGAACCATTTTTGTACCATTTAAAGCCATTAATTGGATCGGTACCCATTGGAGAGGGACCCGGAGACGTAGTCCAGTGGAGGGGGTGAACTCCGTTATCAACTTCTATTTGTGACTCTATTTCTATGTTTTCTTCCTTGTATCTGTCTATCAGTGTTGTGGTTTTCGTTCCTGTTCTGAGCATTTAATTTCTGCTGCTACTGTCTATTAATTAACCTATTGCACGCATTCTTTTACAACAAACTTTTAATGCACTAAAGTTGAGGTCCTACAGATCAAAAATCCATGCATATTTAAAAGTTATGATAGTCTCTTTTATAACTGAATTTTTAAACTCATAGATATTCCATGTTCCTATTTTGGCATGTTATCCACTTAATGCTAGTTACAGTAGCCCATTTAGCTAACAAACCCATATAAATACTTTCATTATTTAACCGTACTTTATAGATAAATTAACAAAATATAATCAATATAATCAATAAACCAAAAAAAAAATACTTATCAAAGATATACATGTGTCTTTGTCACATTATACTATATCAGTGAAGATGTCCTCTTTATAATATGTTTTTAAAATATACACATCTTATTAAATCCTTCTTAATCCAATTACCTAACAAACCCATATGAATACCTTCTCTATAAACATTATATTTCATTAAAAAATTAATGAAATAGAATCACTTAAAAAAACAATGAACTAAAAACAAAAATGTAGTTATAAGAGTTATGCATGTCTTGTTTAAACATATATCCATTTACCTAACAAAACCATATGAACACTTTCATTATTTAACCATATTTTATTAATAAACTAAAAAACTATAATAAATAAAATCAATAAACCTAAAACAAAAATATAATTGTGAAAGATATACATGTACCTTTATCACATTATACTATATCCATTATTTATAACATCTTTTCAAACCATACAAATCTAATCAAAAACACCTTTTTAAACCTAATTTAGAACCAAGTTAGGCCATTTACCTAACAAGCCCATATCAATACTTTCCCTTTAACAAATATATTTTATTTATAAAACAAGATATACTCAATTAAAAAACAATAAACCAAAAACAAAAATATAATTTTCAAATACATGAGTCTTTTTTAAACTATGCTATTTCACATTGAAGATATATTCCTCTAAACATAACATGGATAGCTAATATGCATATTTTCATTATTTAACCATAACTCAATAAAATAAAAACATAAATATAATTGTCAAAGTTATACATGTGTGTTTGTCACATTATGTTATTTTACTCAACATATCCTCTAATTATAAATATAAATCTAATGAAAAAAAGCACATTTTGATATATAATTTAAAAGACATTTACCTAACAAGCCCATAGGAATATTTCCCCTTTAAATTAACAAGGTATACTTTTTGAAATCTATTTTTAAAAAACTCATTAGGACATTCACCTAACAAGCCCATAGGAATATTTCCCATGTAAATTAACAAGGTATAATGAATTAAAAACAATGAGCCAAGAACAATTACAACGTATAATGAATTAAAAAAAAATTGTCTTTTTCAGATTATGCTATGTCAGTGAACATAACATGACATGGATATTCCAACTTCCCACCCAATTATTTGACCCAGAATCAAAGTAAAGAATGCTATCACATCATTCTTTGGTAAGTTCACTGAAAAAGGTGATTGCAAAACCCATGATATCAAATTTAAAGTCCTGTTAATATCGGACCCAGTACCTGTCACGATCATGCTTCCTTTTTTGTTTTCCTTTTGAGTTTGGTATATTTCCTTTTGCCACCTGCAAACTCGTAGAAAGAGTATTGGCATAGGCTCTGATCTGATTTCACAATATTTGCCAGCTGCAGCTTCTTGTGTGGTTCTGTCCTGAGAGGAAAAGTGTCATTCCATTTCAGTGATAAAAACGAAATGCGTGTTTCTAGCCGTGGAAAAATTGTATACATGTCCCAAACGATGTAGACATTCCAATAAATTCCACTGTCCACTCAAACAAGTACCAAATTATGCAGATAAATGTTATCACTACTGTTGTATTTGCGCATTCAATATTTCAATATATTTCTAATATGTATTTCGGCAACCAGTGATTCTAATCGGCATGCTTTTCGTTTGCCAAGTGAAAAAACAGAGATCAATCAGCATCTCTTCATTTGACAAGAAGATAATAAAAAAAGGAGATCCATCACCATGCAAGTTCAGGGAATTCATTGGACAAAAAAAAATTAATTCATTTTATTCTTGTACTTTCAATATGTTAAACTATTAATAGAAAATTTGATGAAATAATCATTAAATATTGAAAATAGTAATTGAAATATCTGTATATTGTTTAATTTTAAATATGAGTATGCATTCATACTCATTATAGATTAATGAACAGTGAGAGTTATTATGTATATAGATATTTAGATAATGTCTCAGATTTTGGACTTGCTTGATTTAATTAACAATATTAATTTAAGTGTAACAAGCTACAGCAGGGATTCATTTCATGGTCTTCCTATCTTGTCATGCTTAAATCTATCTTGATTACTTGATTTAAATAAGCTTCAGTTAAAGGGTGTAGTAACAAATTGTTCTTGTTTTTTCAGATCAGTTTTTGTTTATTAAATAGTATTTGTTTTATGGTTATATTAATTCTAACAATCTGGTATGAATAATGGATAAAAATTATTAAAATCACTTTCATGTCCTTAAATGAAATTCATGGTTTTATGATGGCATGGTTAAGTTGCCAAATCTATAACATGAAGTATCCAAGTTTTATTAATTGTTTTTTATAAAATTAATTGGAATATATATATCTTTGATTTTGAATTAGATTTAAATTAAGACTAAACTAACTCAATAACACTTTTACTTTGTATATTACACTCCTATTTTGTATAATAACCACTTATCTAATAATCTATAAATAATGCTCCAATGATATCTATAATTGATATCTATAATTAAGAGGACATAAGTGAAGCTGTCCATTAAGAAATCACCCTTATTCTCAATACTGAAATAGCAAAAATAAACATCTTTAATATTAAAAAAAAAACAATCTTTAAAATACAAAGATGCAAAAAACATTAATAAGACTTACAATCTACAAAATTAAATATATTATACCACTTTAGAATTTATAAAAACATTTTAAAGTATCACGTATATATATTTTCAAGTAATTTTTGCTAGTCTTATTTTGCAATGCACGTCACTTCATCATCTACAAACAGGTTTTTATTTTAATTTTGTTTTATCCATATTATTTGTAGCGTCTCCGACCCTCCGACCGATGAAGATGACGCTACCATAACATTAAACATTCGGGATAAAAGCCCCATGAACATGTGCATTCATAAAAATTGAAATGCTTGAACATAAAACATGCTAAGATGCATAATCATTCACATACACAACGGAAGCAAACATACATTCATTCATTCAACATGTTCATCATAATTTATTAACAATAAATATAATTGCAGAAGTAAAATAGACAAGATTACTTATCTTATAAAGAACTCGTCCCACAACCAACTACGTCGCTGCAACGTTCCACCCAACCATAGGTTAGCATTCTCCTAAATCTCTTAGCAATGCTGCCACCCCCGAGCTGGGCATGATTCCCCAAGGAATAAGGAATAAGGAATAAGCAGGCTTACACATACCCAATGATACACAAAACATAGCCAAGCCAACATAGTTGGGTTTATCAGGCCACCAAGGAGCTGCGAAGGGTCATATGCTAAGCTGGTGAGCTCATTGCAGAGCTGAGGACACCTATACCAGAACTAGCCTGACTTCTAGCACACCCACACACACCCAACACAAGGAAATCAGTCCCTTCTCTGCTACACAGTCCCTCGGGCCCTGACCTCCCTTCTAGTGCTATTCAGGGGTTGTAGAGAAGAAAGTCATCCCTCTAGCTGTGTGTGTGTGGTTCCTCAAACACACCAGGTTTATCAAGCAAACCAAGCCCTCATCCTAATTCAACACAATCCGAAGACCAATCACTGCATACACGCAGTCACACAAGCGATTCACAGCTTGCGTAAGGAAAACAATTCCTGAGTTGTTCTTGGCCCTCTCATGGCCAAAATGACTCCAAAACAATCTATAGCGGCCCCAAAATGTAAAGGAAGACACGACCAACAACGTGGGGAAAAACAACGGCTCGTTCTGAACAATGAAGTCACCGGGGAAACTTACACAGTCCGAAGATGGAAAGAAAAGCCCGATTCTCAGCTCGGCAGAGGATAACATATACATAGGCCACAATCGATAAGGAAAACATATACACAACAGAAAAACGGGAATGGCCCTTCACAGGGAAATCGTGGGCGAAAGAACACGGCTCCTAGCTCGCCACGTGAGTCAAAACCAGGAAAAATCTTGTGCGTGAGAATGAGCAAGACAATGGAGTTTTGCGGTTGTCTCCGTGCGTGAGGAAAAACGACAGCGAATCCCAATCGACGCGTGAAGATGAGCAAGAATGGAGTGAATCCGTAGTGGTTTTCCTTCCTACGTGAAGATAGAAAGTCTGCTGGTGGAGTGGGCGTGTGGGAAAGGATTAACAGTCTTGCCACCCACCACTTCCTAGCAATAACTGCCCTCAACTAACATCAACAGTTTTGAATGGGTGGTCAAAACCGGAGTGTTACAATATTATTGATAACAAAACTCAAATGGTCTTTGTTGCATCCTTTGTTACCAGAAACGCAACGGGGACTCACGTTTTGATGAAGAAATGACTTAAAAACAACGACAAGACGAGAAACCCTGTTTTTTAACCAGCGTTGTCGTTTTCAAAGCGGCTGATTTGCCAAACAAGTAGTTTTGGGTCTCGTTTTTCACAAACTTTTCTTCATTTTTGTTTTTTTCTGATCTTATTGGGGAATTGAATTCGGTGTATAAGCATTATCTCTCAATGGTTTTTTATAAAAAAAAACATTGAATAGAAATGTGTTTTTATAAAAACATTGTGTGCTTGAATTTTTGTTTTGGAAAAGCACGAATGGTTTATTTATAAAATTTTTTTACCAGAATAATTTTTTTATAAAAATATATATATTTTTAAAGATTACTCAAAAATAATAAATTTTATTTAAAAGTATGATAAACTTTATAAAATTTAAAATGTATTAATAATTGATTGAGTTGTAATTTTAAAATTAATATTTTTTCGGTATTTTTCTTAAATGTATTATAGGATTCAAATTTTTAAAATGAATCTAAAGCATATAGATTGGAGAGGAAGAAAGTATAAATAAGTCAAAGTATTTTTTCAAATTCCATTTATGTTGTAAAAAGTAATAAAAATTTGTTTATTGTAAATAATAGTGATTTAGTAAATAAAAATAGTAAAGGCCGTTTGAATTATTTGAAATTTAATTTAGATTGAAAAGAGTTATTATTTAAGTTGACTTATAGTTCTAAATGATATTATGATATCGTTACTAGATCTCATTTAAATAAATTTCAAAATATGTAATCATTACATATAAGGCCTTTAGACAACTCAAGAGAGGAAATTTTAAAATTAATATTTTTTTTGGTATTTTTCTTAAATGTATTATAGGATTCAAATTTTTAAAATGAATCTAAAGCATCTAGATTGGAGAGGAAGAAAGTATAAATAAATCTAAGTATTTTTTCAAATTCAATTTATGTTGTAAAAAGTAATAAAAAATTGTTTATTGTAAATAATAGTGATTTAGTAAATAAAAATAGTAAAAGTGGTTTGAATTATTTGAAATTTAATTTAGATTGAAAAAACTTATTATTTAAGTTGACTAATAATTCTAAATGATATTATGATATTATTAAGTTGACTAATAGTTCTAAATGATATTATTACTAGATCTCATTTAAATAAATTTTCAAAATATGTAATCATTACATATAAGGCCTTTAGACAACTCAAGAGAGGAAAACTCTTGTGAATCTCCTCTCCCTCCAATAAGGAATTTAAATAACATTGCATTTAATGTGACTTTATTATCAACTTGCACATTGTTGATAATAAAATTGTACACTTAAATTGAGATTTGTAATGCTTGAGCAAAATGATGATTGTGGTTATTGGCTAGGGTAGCTTTAAATTTCTATTGAATGATTTTCTTATTAGATAAAAAATGACAACATTCTTTATGTAGGAATACAGATGCTAAAGACAATATTAATGAATATTTTCAATCAGTTTACCATGACAAACAAGTTTTTATTTTAATTTTGTTCTATCCTCCTGTTATTATGGAAAACAAAACTGAAATGATCTCTGTTGCATCCAAACAGATTTCGAGAAACCCAAGTTATCTCTGTTGCATCGTAGCAGATTTCGGTTGAAGACAAATGTTAAAGACAAGAATGAATATTTATAATTAGTTTACCATGGCAGGTTACAAAATACTCGGGGTGTTTACTGCTATAAATTTATTGATCCAACATTTACAAACGATACTTCTGGATATTTTTTTGGTGGCTGAGGTTCCTAGTTGACTAAATTGGTGCAATTTGATTTCTCACATTAAGTATTTTCACTCGACTTCTTGATTTTCGCCTTCACGACGGGGTACGATAGAGGTAGCTGCCTCCATCTGTCTGTGACTTCGACTTCCCGAGTCTAGTGAAAAGGATTTTGCAAACTTTCTGAGACCGTGTAGATTAGCTGCCTTAGGAGCATTCAATCCTTTGGAATTAGCCGCAGTACTGAATTCATCTCCATCTCCATCTCCAGCGCCCATCTCGATATCCCCTGCACGTTTAAAGCCCTCGGCCTTTACATCTTCATCTTTTCCAGGCTTTCCCTTTCTATAAATCATGTACACGACGAGCTGTGTAGCTCCAAGGCCGAAGCCGATTCCATTCGGGATCTATACATTGCAAGAAAAACATGTATTTCAGTCATATGCAGTCAGCTGTCTGAATCTAATTTCAATGAAAAACTTGAACACTACTTACCCCAACAAACACGTCTCCTTCAAGCACTGCCCAGACTGCCCAGATTCCTCCGTTGATAAACAGGAAAAATGACAACCAAAATGGCATGAATTCCACGCTCTTCTTCAGTATGACAGTTCTCTGTTACCACCAACATGCAAGCAAACTAATAAAATTCAAAACTGGTCTAATTTTCCTCCAGTAAAGATTCAAGGCCTACCCAAAGTATTTTTTCTGAGACTAACTGCAGAAAAATAAGCTTACCATTGCTGCTAACGGGGAACCATACATGCTCAATGTTAAAATCACGCATAGAACTCCTATTACAGTTATTCTAATGTGGTGATCCAGTGCCAGAAATGTCACCAAAAAGACAACAACGAAGGATGCTACATCAACAAGCAGCACCACCATAATAGTCTTGAGCTGCATGACAATAACAATATAATTTACATATAACCATGAAATATAATAAAATTTATACATAGATCTATCTTACGCATATCAGAATATTAATATCAATCAGGATATTAATATCACTTCAAATGTCAATATTGAATAGGTATGACTTGAACTTGAACTTAAAAGTTATATTTTAATATCAATCAGGATATTAATATCACTTCAAATGTCAATATTGATTAGGTATGTCTTGAACTTGAACTTAAAAGTTATATTTTAAGAAAGATGCAAAACATTTAAAAATGTTATTAAAACTTGTGCATGCACAAACCCAAACATTCAAATAGAAGTTTATTAATTTTACATAAATACTAACTTCTATCAAGATTCTAAGTGACTTAGAAATACTTATGGTCAAGATTGTGAATTCACAAACTAAAACCTTGTAAAGTTAGTTTCTGGATTGCACTGTGTTAAAATTTGGTTGGACACTTTAGTCAGTATCACTGTTTAGAGAAGAAATTATGATAATTTATATAGCTTTTTCTCTTTCCTTTGTGATGAGAAATATCCTAGATATCTAAATTCTAATACTGTACAATCCAGAAATATTTATCACAATGATTTCCCACTTCTACAATATGAAAATTTAGATGTTCAAACTTTATAAAAATATAAAAAATTACTTACCCTGATTTCTTTATCAACGTAAATTATAAACATAATTACATAAATGGCCTCAAGAACAGCGCCTGCCCCATTGACAGTAGCAACCAACAGCCCCCCGGGCTTGATTAATCCATAATATGTCCACAGAGAAGTGCTCAACAACGTACAGATATAAGGGAGAGATCTGAAGTCCTGTGTGGATTTATTCTTCACTATGCGCCAAAATGTCTTACTGCAAATCAAAGCATAATCAAGAATACTCACAAAATTGACTAAGAGTGATCCCTTCTATACTCAACTCAAGGTAAGGTATCTAAGGATTCAAAACATTTCAGAACTTACGCTGGCGAGATAAAAACGAGAAGCGATATCACATTTCCTGCGAAATTTTGCCCAAACTTCAAATAAATTAAACATGTCACATCGCACTGTAATTTTTCAAAATCCTAATCTATTTATATTCAAAAGAAAAAGCGATTCAAATCCCTAAAGCTTCACTAAATGCAACTCTGATGAGATGTATATACAGACCTACAACACCAAGAATAAAGCTGATATCCGCCATCTCCGGAGAAAACCAATGCAATTTTTTTGGTCTTTGTAAAGGATATTACATAAACCTATTGCAGTGTATTAATGACGATACTTAGGTTTTGGTCTGCGCTCTGAAGGTCTAAAATACTAAACGGGCATGCAGGCGGGCAGGCATATTGTGGTTGAGTGCAGGTCACGTAAACGATGACAGTCCCTGTTATCAGGTGTATGACTTCAACGGGAGAGTTTAGTCCCAAGTTCACAAAACTATTTGACTATTTTCTCCAAATTCGCCAACCCCACTCCTTTGTCGGTATGAGTTTTCAGATTGGTAATCAGTCACAATGTGGAAGAATGTTGTGGTCCAGTGTTGTCGCATTTCACCGACCTTTTCGATTATTTATATTATGATCAAGAAGCGTCTAAACATGTTTTACTTTGACTTTCACAGATGAGAAAACCATCTTGTGCAGTATATCGTAGATTTTCACGAAGTTCCATCGATTTTCACTAATGCGTTTCGTAATTGAATTCTTGAATCCTATCGTGTGAAAATAATTCATAAGTGGAAAATTTAGGCTATTAATCAGCTTGCAGCAAAGCAGGGTTATGGCTTGCCATTACATTTTAGCATCTTGAAATTTAAGAGTCACTAATGCACCAAAGCAATGATTATCTTTAGTCATGGAGAGCTGTTAGATTTTAGCGTCTTTGTAAGGTTTGCGTTTATATTCCCAGAGGTGCTGTAACCTGGGATGTTGATGAATATTTGAAACCCACCACAAGACCCTTTGACGAGGAGCGGAGTTAGTCCACTTGTTTTATATTCCCAGAGGTGCGGCAACTTGCTGATGTTGATGAACATTTGAAACCCGGCATCATCATGTGAAACCCAGCATAAGGCCTATCACCAGGAGTGGCCGACTTGTCTTATATTCCCACAGGTGAGGTGCCGCAACCTGAGACCTATGCGCTGAGACCTATGCGCTGATACCATGTAAGGTTTGCCTTTACACCAAAACCTTTAGATGTTGATGAACATTTTAAACAAAGCACAAGGCCCTATCACCACTAGTAAGTGTTAGTCCAATTGTTTTATATTTCCAGAGATGCAGTTGTTATACCATGTGTACCATGTGGAAGTTGTACCCATACAATTTTGAGATCCAACAATCAACAATAAAGATGCAACTATACTTCACCCTAATTAATTTTGGCCTAAATTTTTTTATCTTTAATTAATCATCATTACTCTAATTATTAATGTTAACTTACAAAAAAATACACCATTCATTTAAATCTAAATTTGTTAGTGTTTTTTTTTTATTGCTTTGTATATCTGCTTTAAATCGAATAATATGGATCCCAATTTAGATAACATGTATTTCTTGAATACCGTGTGCATAATGCTTTAAATCCAATAATGTTTATTTCAACGCACGTTACAATTTATTCCTTCGATACCGTGTGCATATTACTTTAAATTCAACGATGTATATCCTAATAATTGATTATTCTAGATATTTACACAATCCGAATTATAACATATATGTGTAAAGTGCACCTTATCCAGGTTGAAATAACTTTTGTTAAAATTATATTTTAACCTTCACCATTAGCATCGACAATGTTCATGTGATGTTATAAGTTAACTCAAATTAACTCCGCGTGATTTTTTTTTTCACTGAAATCATCTCGTAAATGTTAATTTCATCTCCATTGCTAAAGGTTCGTTAAGTTACTCTAAGATAGTGTTTAAAGTAGTTGAAAATATAAACACTTAACAAAAGATACATCAATATTTAAGTGTTAATGTCATAATTTTCTTTTGCTAAATGTTCATTCACTCGTGAAATTAAAGTCGTGTACGATATCCTTCACTTTACATAGAGTGAATATATGTCATTTTCATTTTCAACGCATTACATGTAGATATCATACATTTATTAGAGATGACATTTTGTAAATAAATAATTTACTTTCCTATAACTATCATAAATTTATTAAAAATGACATTTTGTATATAAATTTTATTTTTAACATTCTCACATCAAAAATTAATTGAAGGTCTATATGTATGAATAAGAATTACTCATAAAGTCTACATGTTACAAATAAGAATCAATATAACATTTTTTTTTAAATAAAATATTTTAACAAGTTTGTATATAAACCAGCTTAGATCCAAATCCCAGGCTCTATCAAGCGTCTAGATGGATCAAATCTCTCGAGGTGCAAACCTCTTCTTAGGTATCCATTGATTTGATTCAAACCAAAAGACACATCTTTTTATTTAAGGTCCACATATAATTTTATTATTATTATTATTTAATATTATTTATGGCCGACATATAGTATTTTTTTATTTTGTTAGGAACGAACATTGCATCATTTCCCCAAACATGGTTTTAAAACCATATGCAAGGCCCTCCTACAATCATGGGTTGTTTAGGAGGCCTTGCACATGGTCTTAAAACCATTTGCAAGGCCCTCCTAAACCATGTACAATAAAACCATGTGCAAGGCCAACATTTTTTTGGGGATAATTCAATTTTTTCTTGACCCACATATTTTTTTTAGGGATAATTAAATTTTTACTTTTTTATTGTTTTGTTAGGTAGGAAGATTACAACATCTCCCCCGTATTAGATTGTTTTTGTGGCCGACATTTATTTTGGCCTATTAGAAAAATTAGTTTTTATTAATAAAAATAAAGTTATGAAAGTGATATTATTTTTTATTTTGTGTTACAAAATCTCTCTGATAATATTCACTATCGCTATTATTTTTTGCCGACATGTTACAAACTTTACATCAGGTTACAAGATCTCTCCCATAATATTCACTATCACTATTATTTTTTGCCGACATGTTAATAACGTTACATCACATTACAAGATCTCCCCCATAGTGGGTTGTAAAGGGGCCTCTCAGCGCAATTATAAATATGTGGTTATAACATTTTTTTCATTTGAAAATAAAATATTTTAAGAAGTTTGTATATAAATTATAAATATGTGGTTATAATGATCAATGTTTCGATTAATGTAAATTTAAATCAATTATTCTGTATGTAAATGATATGGATAGAGAATATACATATTAAGACTCATATGACTTCAACCATTGACCTTCACACTTAATATTACACTATAAAAACATCTAAATACCTTAAAAATTACATGTTACAAAATATATTAACCTTACAGTATAGAAACATCCCAATACATTCAAAGTTACATACATGATGTACACCAAATACTACTCATCACAATGATTGCATCCACATGCAATTCTAAAGTAAGCATGACTATACTAAAAAAACTATTCTAGCGCTTAGGTTGCTAAGTTTTATATTTTACACAAAAGTTAAAAAAAAAACATTATTAATCCATTAATTACTCTAGGCATGTATGATGTTAATATACTTACAAGGATAGTAGGTTTCCCACTATGTATGCTATCTAAATATTGTTACTAAAACATAATATAAAATAGTGGTTCTATGACTCCTTCATAGGGTAAGACGAAAGAGGCCTTACTAAAAAGAAATTACTCGATTACAAAGTGTCGACATTAGATTTCATTTCTTTTCATCGTGCCTCTTGAATTAAGCCATTCACCTCCATTCATTTATAAAACCAACCATTGAAAGCATACAAGAGGTTAGTGGGCAAGTCTTCTCACATAATGGAAAAGTGTAAGACTCCTGCACTTTTCTTGTAAAATGTAATGTCAAGCATCGTTCTCCTCAATTATCTCAGTGTCATTCGTTCATTTCTCTATGCATTAACTCTAGTTTAGTCGCATTCATGCTCAACATTGCTCAAGTTGTGTTATCCATTGTGAACCATGAAAAATATATAATTTGACCTTGAAAAAACACAATGAACAGGGAATCATTTGTATTCAATGCTCCCCATTCAAAATATTTTATCTTCAAGATGTTGAAGTTTTATTGGTTTCCTTCTTTGAGTCTATTTTGTGTCATAACACCAAATTTGAGATCTAAAATGAGTCTCCTACGGAAAATAATAAGATAATAATTAAAATAGTAAAATAATAACTATGTTTTTTTTGAAGAAGAGAGAAAAAACTACTTTTTATTTTTATTTTTATTTTCAACATATCCCTTAGTGGTTTTACTCAAATTTCGAGTGAGAGAACCTATTGGATGTGGAATTGAATTATGCATTCAATGAGTGCTCCTACTCAATAGTTGAGTAAAACCACGGGGAGATATGTTGAAAATACAAATAAAAGTAGTTTTTTCTCTCTTCTTCCAAATATCATAGTTATTATTTTATTATTTTAATTATTATCTTATTATTTTCCTTAGTAGGCCCATTTGAAGTCAAAATATGTGAAGTCAACCATTATGGTTGACTATTTTTCTCTTCTATGGTTTTCTAACTACATTATTGCTTCATTTATCTCACTAATCCATTGGTTCATAATACAACATTTTCATTATTCAAGATGGTTTTTGGAAGAAAATAGAAACAAGTTTCATACATTGTCAATTTCCTAATTTATATGAATCTTGGTAATTTATATGACAAGATTTGAAGTCAACCATTGTGGTTGAGTATTTTTCTTGAAATTCTATTAGTTGGCTCTTTTTTTATGAGCACCATATTAGAACCCAAATTTTCTCTAATGAGTCCAACTTGACACTAAATATGGTTAATATGCCATACTCCTCTCACAACTCTACTTCACATAAATGTATTTCAAATCTTGAGATGATTAGGTACATAGCTTGTTCATGTTTATTTTTAGCTTATTCTATGTTCCTTTGGGTTAGCTCTCCTTCCATAAGTGTACCATAGTTGGATATCCAAATTAAATGGATTATAACTCATGTATGATTTTGTGTGCTCCGTATACCCCATGCTCTTATCCTTTCATCTATCTTGGTCATGTACATAAGCATTATCCATGTGCATTATAGAAGATGATGTTAAATTACCAATATTCATATAAATTACGAAATTGCCAATATATGAAACTTGTTTCTATTTTCTTCCAAAAACCATCTTGAATGATGAAAATGTTGTGTTATGAACCAATGGATTAGTGAGCTAAATGAAAAAATAATGTAGTTAGAAAACCATTGAAGAGAAGAAATAGGTACTATAGGAATATAATCTTCAATAAACTAACAAGGAGAGCTCATCAAAGGAGAGACTTCAATTCAATTGCATAGAAATCAAGAAAAAAAATCAAGTAAAAGATCTAAGCTAAGTAGTCTTTATTAATTGATCCATGCTTAAAACAATACATCAACGAATGGATTACAAAATTTATTGATCAATGATGAAAGCCTTCATATATACGTAAAAAACCTTAGTCATTATTGCATGCATGAGCTTAATGGCTAGTAAAACCCATAATAATTACCCATAAACAATCAAGTGTGCATTCGTGATGAAGCAATAACAAGCATGGAATAGTTGATACACTATAACTAAGCATATAAAACTCAAGTGAGGTTATTTTGTGCATTATTTTAGACGAGAAAGCATGTCCTAAGAGTTTAAGGTGGTAATGCCTAAGTGGATAGGGTTAACTACGATTAGAAAAACCTCAAGAGGTAGTTATCTTAGTTATGAATGTGAAGCTAAAGTCTAACTAGCCCAAATTAGTCAACCAAGGTATACTTGGTAGTTAATTAAGACAAAATATCCAACTAAGTAGTTAACTTAGATAAAATATCCAATTAGGGTGTATTATTCAATTAATCTCAATCCTTATTTGCTAACTTAAGAGTAGAAAACCAAAGAAACAAGGGAATCTCAAGCAAGAGTAGGCTTAATCTCTAAAAAAGGGGAAAACTAACTATGAGAGAACACTAACTAACTATTAGGTTGCATTTTAAATCTAGTATGTATGATCTTGATCATTAGAGATGGAGAAAAGAGGTAATAAGGTGTATATGTACAACATCACCCTACCTTAATCCTAACGTAAGTGAGTATGATTAATTATAGGATGCATATTAGGCACCTATGTAAAAAAATATATCTATTGGAAGAAGGAAAATATGGGCATACTTTGGTTTTCATCGCCCTCTAAGTTCACTCTCATGTCCCTTTTAATTTTGATCAATATCTCCACTTGCACCATACAAGATTTCTACAAGGTGGTAGGGGATATGGTTACCAAGGTTGGTTCTTCATTAGCGATTGATTCTCCTACTTCATGGTAGCATCCGAATATGGATATACCATAACGTATGAAAATGATTTTGGATGTTCTATAGTGACCAAGTAACTCTGGATAGGCATCAAGGGTTCTGTAGAAATGAGGGCATGAGAATCGCGTTGAGAATGTTAGTGGGTACAATAAGTATCTATTCGGAATCCATGTACATAACATGTTTCATGAATAACTTATCATGTGATGAAAGTTTTTTGGATGTTGGATATACAAAAGCCTATTCATCCATGTCAATAACGTCTTCGTTTGGATCTGTAGAATCTTCTTCCTTAGCTAAATGTTGGATGATCTGAACCAGTGCATCTCTTAAGATGGTAGGGCTAGTTGATGTCTCCAAGGAAGGAGAGATCTAATTTTAAAATATAGAGTCAAGGATACATGAAAATAATGGTTTTGAAATATACCAATAAGTGCATGACACGCATCTTATTTATTTTCAAAATTGTTAGTTGACTCTTGATATAGTCAAGAATTTTTATATTTCGTTGCAAAAGAATATGTTTCATCTCATCATTCTCTTTCCTCATACACATGATTTTCATGATTATTTTTTCTTACAGTAAGCACATATGATTCTATTTTGTTTGTGGGTCCTAATCTTCCTGATTTAGAGGCCGTGCCTCAATCGTGTTTGGATCCTATTAACATGATGGGGGTGTGGGAAGGATTCCCCCCATTAAAGTCACCATGTGGGGTCCAAGGGGAGGGGACCAATTTGGGAGCCCCCCTCTGGAGAGGGTTTGGGGGCAGCGCCACTGTAGCAGAAATTTTAGAAAAAAAAATCCTTGTAAAATATTGTATTTTCATAGTCGTGGCTTGGTCAATAATGGTTAATTTATGGGACCATGGTTTTGGGTAGCCCGTGGTATTTTCCCATGGTATTCCCTTTATAAAAGGAAGGAATTGTAAAAACTCTGTGTATTGTATTATGTATTGGGAAAAATGGTCTATGTGATTGTGTGAGGGAGACTATGAGAGAATGAAAAGAAAGTGCATTGTGTGCAGGAGACTATGAGAGAATGAAAAGAAAGTGCAATGGATGCATTGCATCTTTTATCCGTTCATTTTTCTAGGCAGTTTAATAAAATGAGTTTCAATTTATGGGTGTATGTGTCCAATCTTGTGTGAAATGTGTTATATTGGTATCTCTCTTCTAATGTGTTTATGTTTGCATCTTTTTTATTGTTATTTCTCTATGATCCTATTTTTCTAACATTCTATCTTTCTTGATCTCAAAATCTTTGGAGGAGGAGGTATCCTATGTAGATCTTTGATTATAATATTTCTTGTATCTGTGATTTGTAGTAAGGGTATGGGACTTTAATGACCTCAAGGAACTTCTCTAAATTAGATTGTCTTTCTCATGGGTACCGTAAGGATCAAAAGTATCCATTGTAGGCTTCATCCAAGTAGCTCCAAGTTCCAATTTAGTAGCATGCAAGGTACAGACAAACAATGAGAATTTAGAACCAAAAATTGATAGGATTGAGAGAATTAGTTGCTAATCCTTCTTATATATTCCAAAAAAAATAGTTGTAGCAATAATTATTTGAATGTATTAAATAATTCTTGATCAGTATTAAAATCCCCCAAGCTCAAACTTATGAGCTCATTCGCTAGTTAATTCCCTCGTATCTCATATTTCCTACCAAAGACTCCTTTAAACAAGATTCAGACTTTACTAGGCTATTTTGTAGTATCTAAGTGATATATAATGTCAAGAGAAATAAAGAGGCATAGAAATACAAAAGCTTCATAATCCATCTAGGTAAAGAACATATACTTTTTCATAGTAGATTTTTGGTAAGTTCCAATCCCATTGTGATCTTGTAAAGGTATATGATGCACAATAAAACCACAATCTTACTCTTCCATTCAAAGTAGTTTAATGGGGTAAGAATTAAATAGGGAGATTGATCCTTCCTAATTGTGAGCTCTAAGATATATATAGAATATGTCAACTTGTGAAACGACTTCTTTAGAATCAACAAGAATCGAACACCATGTGATTTTTTCAACCAATGGATCATCAGTGAGATAAATTAAGAAATAATGGAGTTAGTAAACCATAGAAGATAATAAGAAGGTATTGGGGTAACATATTCTTCAATAACCTAACACTGAGATCTTATAATAGATGATACTTCAATCCAGTTGCATAGAAATCAAGAGATGATTAAAGTCAAAGAGATAACCTAACTAGTATTTATTAATGAGTGAATGCTCAAAAGAATACATCAATAAATGAGTTATAGAATTACTCTATCAATGAGATACAAGAATTCATATATAAGTAACCAATATTAGGCTCAGTTAGATGCACAATCTCAATGGCTATTGAAACCCACAAAAATCACCCCTAAATGATCAACTTTCATTCCTAAAGAAGCAACGATGAACAAAACAAGTAATATCTTACATGTTGTAACTAGGATTACAAAACTCAAGTGAGGTTATTTTGTTCCTATGTTTAAACAAACTCCCCGTCCTTAGAGAGTAAACTTGGCCATGCATGAGTTGATAGGGATAACTATCCATATAACTATCTCACATGGTAGTTAACTTAGTTATGCATGTGAAATTGAAGTATAACTAACCCAAATTAGCCAAGTAGTGTGTACTTGGAAGTTAACTAAGCCAAAATAGCTAATTAGGTAGTTAATTGAGTTAAAGTATCCAAGTAGGGTTTATTAGCTAGTTCATTGACCCTTAATTTCTAACTTAAGTGCTCAAAACCCTTAAAATTGGGTAAACTCATACAAGAGTTCCTTAATCCCTAAAAAATGAAAAAAACTAGATGTGACGGAACCCTGACTAACTGTTAAGGTGCATATGACCCTAAGAAATAGAGATTGGTATAGGAAGAGTGCATTTGATCCTAGATACAAAATACTAACTCTAGTAGATTCACATTTGATCCTTAGAGAAGAAAAAATAAGTAGTAAGTTATGTATATACAACACCATAAAATTCAATTGAAGTATTCATAGAGTTTCTATATGAGAACTCGACATATCTTAGAACTTTATTTTTTAGTTTTATCAAGTTTATGTTTTTTTATAGGAGGAATTATTATCCTCCAAGCACAAGTTTAAATTTAATTTTTGACGTGTTTGCATGTCATTATCCATGAGGAATATCTAACTCTCACTTGTATGATGGATGTTTGGGTGATAAGTTACATGAAAAAAATATAGAAATTGATCCCATTATTTCCTTTTAGAATACATAATGTTGAAAACATCATGCTGATGAATATATCACCGATATACAAAAATAAACTTATCGGTAATATCATGGAAAATATTAGCAAACTTAATAAAATATTAAAAAACTCAAGTTTTTGCAATTTTTAAAACATATAAAGTAACCCCCCCTCTGTCCTTTTAAAGCTTAATAGTGAATTAACCCCTTTTTTGTCAATCCCCTTCTTTCCCTCTTCAAACTAAGCAAAAAAATCCAAAAAATTAAAAAGGCTCCCAACTTGGTCAATATTTTTTTTATTTTTGGCGATGTGTTGCTGATATATCGTGATATTTTCAAATTTTGCAAAAGTCATGGTTTTTTTTTCTAACAACAATATTTGTGACTTGAGAGCATGATGATATATCACAATGTGAGGGATATTATCACATTGTTTACAATACTAATAACACATATTTCATTCAATATGCAATAAAACAATGAATCTACAATTTTGACATTTAGTGAAATTGTTTTTAGATCTAGAATTTAACTTTTAGTATTTATTTATTTATAAAATTTATTTTTTTGGAATGAGTAAAAAATTCCTTAATTTGCTAGTTTGAATGCATATATCGACAATTTTTGTTAAAAATATTTGTATGAGCTATATAAAATCAAATATATAGAAAAAGTTGAAATAAATATTTTTTTAAAACATAACCACAATGCTAGTTTAGTTAAATTTGGACTGATAAGTAAGAATCTAGACAAAGAATTTGTGGATTTAATTTTGAAAGTGTGAATATCAGCTTTCATAAAGTGAAAATTTGGATTTTTAAAGTGTAAATAATGATTTTCAAAAGTATGAATTTTGAATGATTTAGACTCCAAAAATTAATATTGTTTTTTACAAGAGTATGTACTTGAATTACTTTTGCAAAATGCACTCATCATTTGGTGTTTCAACTACTTGTATGGAATTATTATCACATTTTGTACATCAACATAGTCTCCAATACCCATAGGTGGATACTCCAAATTCAAAGGAGTTACTTTTATCACACCCCCTATTTTTACCTCAATTTGTTTTAAACTTTTCTCTAATATCACATATAAGAGGAAACCACCAAGGTCAAGAAAGTGGTTTGAAGGCTATCTGCATTGAGAGCTCGTTGTTATGAAATATTTCTCATGTTCGATGAATACTTCCCTAATAATGAATACAAACCTAGATTCTTATGGAATATTTTTAGATCCATTTTTATAATTGATGCAATTTATCTATTTGTGATGCAATCCATAAGTCTTCAAAGTTTCCATTTGGTCATTCCCAACTTGTTTTAGGGTGAAATCAATTTGGTCAACTATTTTTGATGCATCCCATTCAAATAGGGAACCATTTTCTTTTGACGTCACATATGAAACATGTATATAACACTCTTCCATAACCTATTTTCATTATTCTTATGGATTGATAATTGAGTTATAATGTAGGTGCGGGACATACTAATGATGGCTATGTGACGGGTGTTGATTGCATGGGCAGACCCGGGTTTACTATAATTAATCAACAACACCCCAAACTCACTGGCCCTTTCGGCAACAGACCGCAAAGCGATCTGAAGTC
>LPNX011053711.1:4225-23050 GCA_001517045.1 Pseudotsuga menziesii
GATAGACAGGTTGTTGTGATGAAGAACCACCAGAAGACCCACCTGCAGGGGGTTGATTTCTGGGATTAGGACTGTTAGGACTGCTAGGGCCTCCGAGAGGAGGACCACCTGGACCACTAGGAGGGGGACCACCAGACCCTCCAGGACCCCTGGGAGGTAAACCCCCGGAGCCTCTGGAACCACTCGGAGGAGGGCTTCTAGACCCTCTGAGACCATTAGGAGGGAAGCCACCAGGCCCCCCAGGACCACAAGGACCATAAGGAGGAAAGCCACCAGGACCTCTAGGACCATTAGGCCCCCCAGGGGGATGACCTCCATAAGGTGGTCCTTTGGCGCCCCCTGCAGTATGTATAGGTATCCCCCCCATAGCTGGCATGTAGGACCAGTTAGGTTGCCCCCATGGCGTGAAAGTATTACTAGGGTATGGAATTCCAGCATAAGTCATTCCTGTAGGGTTGGGTGGATAATTAATTTTCCTACATGTACTTGATTTGCTATGTAACCATACCCCCAAGAGGTTTGATTGGTTACAGGTTGTTCCCCCAAGGGCTGGCCTGAATTGGATGGGGGGTTAACTACATTTGTGTGGGTAGGAGGGACATAAACTAGATATTGCTCTATACTAGAGGCCTGTCCATGACTAGGTACAATTATGGTGACAGACAACATAGGTCATTCTAGAGGTTTCCCCCTGGCACTAGAAGGTATTGATGAAACAAGAATTGAACGTTGAGCTGCAGGTGTGGAAGACCCAGGAGGATTGGGAACATACATAATATGGGAGGCGGTGGGGTTGGAAGTTTGACCTGGATTATGTGGACTCACAATGTGATCTAGAATTGGTTCAATGGGTCTCATAGAATAGGCAAGTGAATGATATCCCACAAGAACAACTACAGAACGTGGTGGTGGTGTGCCCAATATGTTATCTATTTTCTTCTCAATTTCTTTTGCATGGAGAATAGCTGCCTGGTATTGTCTATGTTCTTCTTCATTTGGTGAAACTTCTTCAGAAAAGTTTAAATGGGTGCCAAATGACGCAATGGCTTGTCCTATAGAGGTATCCCAAAATGGAGCATTGGGACCATAATATGGATAGGTAATATCATCAACATGACCTTCTATGGGAGAATGGAATGAGGTATTACCCCGAGAAGGTTGTTGGACCAAGGGAGGTGAGTGTGAAGGATATGGACCTTCACTTTCTACAACCATATTCTCTCCCACTTGGGAGTTGGTAGCAACTCCTTGGTCAATAGCTTCCATAGGATTTTCTCCTGAAACAGGAATAAAATTAGGTGGCAAGCCCTGTATACTTCTGGACTATCTTAGATCATCCAGTTTGTACAGTTCCTATTTAACCTAGGGTCTCAAAACTAGAAAACACACCAAAAATTTCCCTACTCAAGCTATAGGCCTGTTGGCAGTCGGCAACAACCCTCTCATTTTTTCTATTATGCTGAAAAAAAGACCAGTTCTCTTCTATGATTTATTTTAAAAGATTATTTAAGAGTGCCTTCAGAATCTTTAATTCTGAAGGTACTCTCAATTTTAGAAGAGATAAGAATCGTATTAGAAATTTATGAAGTACTTTCATAAATTTGATAAATTAGCAGCTGTAAATCTTATAAATTTTATCTATAATCAAATTTTGTCCTTATTATTAATTCATTTTATTATATATTGATTCATGAGATTTAAGATATAGTATGCTAATTAGTTCCTTGATTAAAATGAGAACACATTTTGAACATGTTACAAATTTGGTTTTGACAAGGTATTTATTATCATAAGTTTTTGTAATTTTGGGTTGATTTATTAAATAGGAATATTTTATATTAACCCTAAATTTATATTTTACATATAACCCGATCTTTTAATATCATGTCATTATTTTGTCAAAAGTGTACATATGTCTCACGAAATAGCTAGAGTTCATTCATATATATATCATTTTGAAATTTTCATTGTAATATAATCATCATAATCGAATTTTGATTTAGTGTTAGTTTTATATATATATATATATAAGGTTGTCATCCAATCATATTTTGTATTTGGCCATGGGTATTGGGATTTCATGAATCAATTACATGTATATATAGGGTTTTGAATGATTTAATTTTTATCTAAAGTTGATCTTAGTACTTAGTGGTAATTACAAAACCTTAGGAGACATTATGAATTATAATGATGACTTCACATTATCTGATTCATGAATACAGTTGCCCTCCACATGTAAGCCTTATTTATTATCATTTGACAGTCATATTTATGGTACAGGATACGATTTTTTGAATTATTAACATCTGTTTATATGAATTTTAATGATAATAAAAAATTTGAATCACTTCGTAAAGATTGAGATCGTATTGACATTTGGTTTTGGTTTTAATTTCATGACACCTATCAATTCAACTGACATTTGTTGGTTAATGATGAAATCGTGTCATTGGAATTCAATTTCATAAATGACTAATAGCCATTTCCATTTATGACGTTGTACGAAGCTATCATTCCAGTATGTGCATTATCAATGCTTCGTTTTTGTATCATATGGTTATCAATCCCTGAATTGAATTGTTTAGGATGTGGAAGTTTAGTTAGAATTCAAAGTATTAACATAATGTTTTCTGAAGGATTTGGTTAGCTATGATTAGTTTATCCATTACTCATAGCACAAAACGTTGGAATTTGTTCTCATTATTTCGAGATTTAGTTACCATGGCCAAATCTGGGGTTCATATTCTTGTCAAATCTGAATCAATTGGAGATTTGACATTTCACATAATGCCTTTCACTTGGATACCTATTCCTTCGATTTTCACAACCACATTCATTTCAAACCAAAACCAAAGTTGCAGCAAGGAGACAATGGCTCCTCTCAACTGATTCGATATTTCAGGGCCTGAGCTGGTGGAAGCTGATGAGAAAGTCGCTATATTGTTCGAAAAGATAGGATGGGATTCATTTTTAAGATGTTTCAGTGGTCATAATGTAGAAGTTACCAAACAATTCGCTATGAGCTTGAGGGAGAATATAGCTCAAATTGGGGGTTTTAAATTTATAATTGATGAGTATAAGATTGCAGAAGCAACAAAGCTTCCTCAGACTGGAGAACGTTGGTTTAAACAAGGAAAGGTCGATAAGAAAAGGTGTAGGTCATTACTGTTACCCTTAGCCACCAATGCAAAGTTAAAAGTTGGGGTTTCAGTTAAATTCTTAAAACCAAAATGGTGAGTGTATTATGAAATCCTAGTCAGGTATGTCTCTTGTGATGGCCATCTCTCTCATCTTCATTATTACCATCTGCGATTATTATTAGCGTTAAAGGGTTGTAAGCTCAATCTTCCTTTTACTTACTTCAAAGCTTGAAGAAAATGGAACATTCAGTGCAAAGCACTATAGGAAACCCTGATAGGAGCTTGTTCCACCATGGTCTGATTAAAATTCTAATCCAGCATCAGTTATCTCTTAGCTGTAGATCCTGGGATGAATTCTTGGTTGAAAATAAGCTAGGTCCAACACAGTATTGGCCAAATCCTCCTCCTAAAACTCATAGGAAATGTAAAGCTCCATTAAAATCTGAGGTGGATGATATTCATAAGGCTGAGTCAGGGGATAGTAAATTACAGGAAGCAAGTTCACCTGTAGATACTCATATTAGTAATGATGGTACCAATAAGGTCGATCCCTTTTACGCTAAAACAAATATGGGTCAATCTTTATTTGTTAAATGTTTCAGCACATCTGTAAAGATGGATGGTGAATTGACAAATGATGAGAATTTTGATTATGTTACTCATGAATCCCGCTTTGATTTGTGTACTTCTAAAAAACCTTGTGATGAATCTATGCAAAAACTTGAATAGTTAGCACAACTCTGTTGTGATAGAAGAAGTTTTGAGCCAAAAGGTTCTGTGTTTGTTCGTACACGAAGATTCACTCGAAGCATGACTACGGCGACTACAGCCTCTATTCCTGTAACCATTCAGCAGAATGCTCAGCTAGTTGTTGTTCAACTTGAGGATGATGTTTTGTCTTTGATTATTGAGACAAAGCATATGAATGAACATATTCCCATAATGGAGAATCATGAAAAATCATTGGCCAAAAACATTACTGATCCAAGTAAGTTTGAAATAGCACCATCATGTATGGATGCTTGTGGGTCTGGCCCTGAGCCATCATTTATAAGCATCCCATCACCAAATCAAGATGTGAATAATCTTGATTCTTCTCATTCTAATGATTCATTTCGTGATCAGGATGAAGAAACCCTTCAAAAGGTACTTGACAGAGTATATGAAACCAAAATCGCAGAATTAAAAAACGAATTAAAAGGATGTCAAGCAAATGCAGCCTTAAAAGATGAAAAAAATAAAACATTCAGGGCAGAATTACTAAATTGGGTTAATAGATGGAAGGACATGAACTTGAAGAAGAATGATAAACACTAACCAACACTTGCTTGAGCAAGTAGATCGACAGAAGCTGATAATTATTAGGCTCAAAGCTAAACTTTTGGAAGCAAGAAGAGTAATTAGTTTACAAAATAGAACTTGATGTCGTTTCTCTTTTGAATATGTGATTTATTTCCCTTTTTGACAGGTAATAAATGTTTTAATGAGCACACCTACAAAATCGTAGATTTTGCAGGCATGCATATAATTTCTTTTGCTTTATTTTATTTTCTTTTAAACATGATTTTAATAAGAATTTTATTTCGTATGTTACATGTGTACATGGTATCGTTATGCTATAAAGAATATATGATATTTTTGTTCACAGTTGGCATACATTGGTGCTTCTGGAAGGATTGGATGTTCAAGATGGCCATGTTATAAGTCAGTTCATTTCAAGTAGGAGATAATACAAGCTAGTCACTTAATTGATAGTTTTATCCCATAGTATAAATGTTTATGGCAGGTGTCTTTTTGAAGAGATTCGATGTAACTAAATAGGGATAGGATTCCTGTTTTCTTTATTATAGCACTTATTAGAAACTGAAATGAGGGACTAGTTTGGTTATATAAACTAGTAAGTTTGATGTAAATAGGGGATGGAGTATCAGAAGAAAAACATAATTGAAATATCATTTTAATTCTAGTTTTATCTCTTTACTGGAGTTTTACCTTCGGAGAAGGAGTGCGACTTAAGTTCTTAGACTGGTCTCACTGTTCGGTACTATTTTTGAACACTTTTTTTTTATATATTTCAATATATCATCTTCTAGTTATACTTTGGTACAGTTATACTTTGTTATGATTGTATTCATTATCTGATATAATACTCTGTTAACACAATATTACTGTTTGAATGAGCATGTTACTATATTGAATCGATCAATATTTTATTGAAAATTTGGATCTTAGTGATATACATCTTCATGTTTATTTTGATTTCATTTGTATTTTACAATGTTTTCATTATAAATATAATCTTTTATTCAAATATTTAGTATTGATTATTGATTGTTAATTAATAAAACATTACAATGAAGTTTAAAGTAGTTGTCTATTTTAATTTTTCTATTATTGTGAATATATAGCAGAGTGATTTAATGTTTATGATTTAAATATTTTCATTTAAATCATAATTATTTATCTTTCTGTTTACTTGAAATATTAATTAATAAGTAATCTAGTATTTAAGTTGCTTTTAGCTGGGATAGAATAATTAGTTAATTTTAGTCTTAATATAGTCTATATTTTAAAACTTTAATTTATATTTAACAGTCGTTAAATAGGATTAGATTAATTCTGTAATATTTATAGTAGTCTTTGAATTAGAATATTTGAAGCAAAATCCTCAAAAATTGAAGACTTTCATTAAGAAAGCATTTTATGATAACTTAGGTTATAGAAAACTAATTCTAGGGTTTATTTAAATAATAATTAGATTAGGATAATTTTCTACTGAATTTTAGATTCTCTTTAAGAAAATAATTCAGTTGGTAGTAGGACCATAACCTGCGATATTTTTCCATCTCAAACATACCGGAAGCTGCTATAAGCGACTTGTGTGGGATTAATCTCCTTAGTTGGCCTAGGTCAGAAAATCAGGCCAACAAGGCCAAACAAGCAAAATTAAATGATAGGAAGAGTTCAGATAGTCAGTTATCTCACTAGGATTGTCAAGAAGGTGCCACTCGTGATATACCTCAAGGGTACATGTGTAGTAATCTCCTCGAATGTTGTTTTCAGTGTATGGATCCAAGCAATATGTCCAAAGGGCTTTTCTCAGATAGATAAAGTATCCTAGTGGGGTCTCCTGATATACGCAAGGTACGTGGGATCTCAAATCGGTAGTAGTGTTGTCTAATGCTTAACTATTCATAAGGGGCCTTCCTATATACAATAAAGTACGTGAAGTACCTTTCTATAAACCTCAAGGGTACATGAAAGGCCCTTTGATTTACCGACGGTACGTGGAAGAACCGTGCGAGTCTCGAGATGTAATGCGAACGAGTAACGACAGCTCCTACGCTTAACGACGCTCGAGCACATCTCTAACCTATCACTCAAATTGCTATGTAAATTTTAACCTATAACTACCGTTAATTTTAAAGTGGACGGTTAGGTGAATGCATGGAATTTTGACAGAAAAAGTAAAACCATGCAGAATGTAGATGCAAATATTTCACTTTACCGTTTGTGGTATGCCTACCTATGGGAGGGAAATAGAGTATTTTCTTTTCGTTTAAAAACCAAAAATACCCAAACAACTATTTTGAACAAATCCAAATCAAAGACAAGCAACACATTCCAAACTCATTTTTCTTTTTTGAAAGCAATCAAAAGGGTAAGTGTCTCTTTTCCCAAAAGAAAAACAACAAGCACTCTACATGCATATGCACTCTATTTTCCGATTTTTCTTAAAACATAGATAGATCTAACTTAAAACAACACTATTTTTTTTTTTTTGGCGAGATATTACTAATGCAAGAGAGACAAAAGAACATAGAGAACCTGAAAGATTGTGAGGCTAATCATAGATCCAATGCCTTACGCTCAATAATGATAATGACCTAATCTCAGTCAAAAAAATTTCTTTTTTAAAAGAAAAATAAGTCCTCTATGAAAAAAAATGAAATCATGATGCTAATCAAATGGTTTTTCTTTTAGTCTTTATAAAAGAAATGAAAAGAGAACTAACTGAAACCTAATCTTTCAAACAATTCCTTTCACAATCACAACCAACAAGCATAAAAGTAAATGAATAATAAATGAGCCTAATATAGCTTTTGAATTCTTCAATCAAACCAATCTTTTACCACAGAATTTCCAACCATGAGCATTCAGATTCTAACACACAAGCCTGAAAGTACAGGGTTGAAAGCAAACAAACTCAATTTTTTGCAAAAAATGATGAAAAACTAGTTCTGGAACAAGGCCTACCTGGAATTGCACTGAGGGGTCTTGAAAGAGCAGTTCTGGATGAGCACCGCTTCTGGATAACGGGACTCATGCGGTGGCACCGCTTATGGCTAATAGAGTTTAGGCAGTGGCACTGCTTGTTGCCAACAACACATGTGCGATTCCCTGAATAGATCCAAAAAACAAGGAGAATGAAAAATCAAGTTAGAAATTAATCAAATTAATGCAAAAATTGATGAATTGACAGTACAAAAGAGCATATAAAGTCAAAATAGTTCAGATCTGAATAGATCTAAAAGTTTCAAACCAAAATTCAGTAAGTCAGATGGTAGATCTAACTGAAGAGAGTTGGAGATGGAGCTTGAATTTGGACAAGAGTTCAAGGACTCAGGAAGATAAGATCAACTGAGATTTACTTTGATCACAAGCAGAGTCGCCATATTTTTTATTAGGAATATTGCACCTTCTGTGGACAGAAGTTGCTCCTTTGGTATGAATGGTTCAGATCTAGAACAAATGAGTGAATGACAAAGGATGAAGACCTTCCCTAGATACTGTAGACACCTGGAATACTACTTCGATTGTGAACTTGTGTACTTGCAAACATATCAAACATACAAGCACATCAAAGCTACCAGAAAATCATCTACTTATCCATGCTAGTGACTAAGGAATCTAGCAACATGTACATGTGAAATCAAAACAATAGTAATGTGGGATGGAAATCAGCTTTGGATTAAGAATCTATGGAGAAGCTTACAACCCTTGCCTTAGTGTTGACAAGCCCCTCCACGAGACAAACACTTCATCCCCATAAGATCCAACTTTGCTCTCTATGCTCTCCAATGATTTGGACTAGGTAGTCAATCCAACAGCATAACAATACCTCTATAGTTATCCCACTCAACTATGGATATGAGCTTGTATTTATAAGGATCAATGGATAGGAATAGTTTAGAGAATTGTGGGTGAGGTGGCTCCAAGATCCTACCATGGGGGATTTCAAGCTCAAACTAACCCCATAATGATAGGGATAAGGGAGGACACGAGGCTCAAGTTCTAGAAGCCTCGAGAAACTTCTATTTTTCCCATTTTACCCAGGGTACCACTTTTGTTCCCTTATGACAGAGCGGTTTAGATGAGAACTGCTTTAATACCAAAGACCATAGGCGGTGGCACCTCTTCTCTATAACAGGATATAGGTGGTGTTGAGCAAGGTACCTCTCATCAGCCACAAGGTAAGCGTGGTGCTGTGTTTTTTCAAGTAGAATTCACAAACAGAGCAAGTTTCCACTCCAAGTGTTGGGATTAAGGGCAAACATGGAAGTTAAGGGTCTCATCACATGATGGTGACAGGATTTAGGTATAACATAGAATGAAGCTAGTCTGCATCTAGGATGTGCTCTCTTTGTTTTGTTTTACTTTTTTCAAAACAAAAGAGACTATATGGATATGACGAGATAAAGGTAGGAGACATAGGTTATTGTCATGGAAATGTAAAGAAGGTCCTGGATTGTTCCTACGCGGTGGATTTCTTATATATGTGATGAAGACCTGGATGAGTAATAGGCCTACACCAACCATGAAAAAGGGATGGCTCTGTAGAAACTTCCAATGATATATAGTACCTTTCGATGACCGATGAGAAGATGATGATGGAAACAACTATGATGATGACTCTGTGATGATGACTGGACTAGATGTGTTGATGAATGTGAAAGAGAGAGGATACCTTCCTAGTTAAGAGAGAGCATTGATGTTTGTGTAACTTTGGAATAAAGTATGATGTATATTATCATTGGATGTTGTTGTACCCCCATCGGAGATATGTTTTCCTCCTTTCAGGATGTCTTTATTGTGTGTAGACCTTGAGGTAAAACCTCCATTGTAAGTTGAGGCAATAGTCCCCAGTGAAAAATCATGTAATGTATTTTTGGAGTCTCTCTGGGAGAAGTCAACCATGTTAGGATAAGAGGTTAGACCCAGTCATGTAATAGGTCAGTCACTCAATTAGTATAAATAGGGAGGTTGTTGCTGGTAGAAACAGATCCCATTTTAATTTGCTAAAATGGGAGCCCCACTTATCCTTTAATTGGATTTTGGGGCCATAATATTTCTACGGGGTTTTTAAAACTGTAAGTATTGTGTTTTGGACTTAAATTTTTTTTTTATAAACTTTGTTTTTTGGGGGGTTTTGCGGATTGCGGAATCTCTCTTTCCTTTTTCACATATTTTGCATTTTCCCAATCCGCAATGCGGATTGCAGAAGTCCTTTTTATGGAGGTTTTGGGTAATCCTTTTTCCCGTATCATGAAACCCGTGAATGCTGATTGAGGGAGTTATATTTTTCTTTAAATAAATTTTTTTATTTCCGTAACCTGCAACCCATAATGTGGATTACAGATTGCATATTTTTTTTCAAAATAAAACTTTTACCTTCCGGTTCCGCCTTCCACATTCTGCAATGCGGATTGCGGAAAGCGGAAAAGTAATGTTTTCATATTTTTTTCTTTAGGTTCCACAAAAAACAACCTACAATGAAAATTGTAGAAAGAAAAATCTCAATAAAATCATCATTTGCAACATTGCATACCCGCAACCTGCAACCAACAAATCTTTGTGGATTTTGGATTGCAGAACCTTGACAATTTTTCCTTGGTTAATAATTTCATCCTACATTCCACAACCTGCAATGTAGATTGCGGATTGTGGAAATCATAAAATCCAAAGTTTTTCGATTCTTTTCACTTCCACATTTTCGTTTCCCACCTTGATATCAATCGTCCATTTTTGCAAGATCTATGACCTAGATCTATTTTTCAGTTGAGTCTTGGATTATTTAATTCATTCAAATTTACAAAATATTCACCATTTCACTTGTGATTTTTACTTTGTTTGAATATTTTACTGTCATTTTTTCTCATTCGAGATTACAAATTTTCTGGTCTCCAAGTTTTTTACAAGTAATTTTCTTAACCTTCACGGTCATTTTTCCTATTATCTTTAAACTGTGGTAGATTTTAACCATGGTTTCCAAATGTTTACCAAATTTACCTCCAAGATCTATATGAAAACCATCTCTAAGATTGCTCTCCAAGAGTAGAAGAGAAAG
The DNA here is from genome assembly GCA_001517045.1 of Pseudotsuga menziesii. Lineage (NCBI taxonomy): Eukaryota > Viridiplantae > Streptophyta > Pinopsida > Pinales > Pinaceae > Pseudotsuga > Pseudotsuga menziesii. The sequence continues at coordinate 14,717 of LPNX011053711.1, forward strand.
GACTCTAATGTTGGAATTTTCATTGACACTAGTGGGTGTGTTGCAGAAATCCTTCACCTGGATTGGTCGATCATTTACTCAATATTTTAAAATGATATTTTCTCTACAATTCCCCATGACTAGCCATCACATGCCAATATTAGGAGTTCTTGACTTCATTGCATTGCTGTCTGAATTCTATTCATTCCCTAGGGCCTATATCGACCTTGTCAAGTGGGATTTGGACCATGCAAACCCTAAGGAGTGTTCCTTTGACAACCATACCCCTACCCAAGTAGTTTCTTTCCCTCCTGATGTTTTCTCTAGAGATTAATCCCTTGGACCTCCTCAACATATTTTGAATGCCAAATTCCTTGATACAGCTACATTCCAATTTAACTTTGAGGAAGTAGTTAAATCGTGGATGGAAAACCCAGTTGAATACATCCATAAGGAAACCAATTCTTACCCTATTTTCTGGTTTGGGGAACCCTTTTCTTTGCTTGTGGCCATGTTGTGCTGGTTATATGGACTACCAAATTGCTCGGTGTTCAAATCCAAATGGGTTCTTGTATCCCACCATCTATTTCTTAGAGGTGGTTCTTTTAATTGGGCACAACTTTTATCTGTGAATTTGAAAGTGGAAATCAAGGAATATCAGAAGACTTCAGCCTCAAGGAAGTCACCTTTCTACATGTCGGGTTATGTTATGGATGTATTTTGTGCCACTTCTGATTTTCATACCATGGGCTAGGACTGGATACACCACTAATACATATATACTCCTCAGATATGTGGGAGGGAAATTTCATTCACTGAATTTATGAAATTTGTGACTTGGTTCTAGGGTCAATCTACCAAAATATTTTCAAGGTAGACTCTCTAGCTTTCTCTGAAAGAGATAGAAACTTGATCATGCTAGATTATGATTAGTATGTGGGAGAATATTTCTCCTACATTCGGATTTGGGGAGGCAATACAATCCACCTTCTTCCTAGAATAGTCTCGTACTGAATGGTTTTACAGTAGATAGCTTATTAGACTCTCATCGATGGGGTTTCTCCTAAACTTGCATTGTCCAAAATTAAGTATTTGCCCATGTTTCCCTTGAGATTGGGATTTCTCATTCTAAAATATTCCACTCGCGCATCTATCTTGGGTAGATAAATTGCTGACATGAACCTAGGGGAAGCACCCAAGAGGATGCATGACCCTAAGTCACATCTGGCTAGTCTCTTTGTGCAGGAGCATGCTAGGACACAATATGCTCATCAGGACGGACCTCATGATTCAATTTATAGAGCAAATATTTATTTCCAAAAGTTATTGAGTAGGATTTCTAATCCCAATGTGAAAGCTCATTTTTTCTAATATGAAAAGGATCTAAATATTTTCGTGCTCTATTTCAGACAGGTAAAACTGAAAGTGGAGGAGAACCTTCAGAGGTATAATCTAGAAAAGGAGGCCAAAGAGTAAGATGCAATCTCTTCTTCTTCTCTTGATACTAAATCAAAAGACAAGGGTAAGGCTTTTCTCAAAAATCCTGCCATAACCCAACCTTCTATGATGATAGAAACCCTACACAAAGGAGAAGAGTTTAAGAAAGTCCCGAAAAAACTAGCTCGCAATTACAAGAACATACAAAAGTGGTTGAGGCTCAGCCTAAGAAGAAGAAGACTCAACTAGTTCCTAAACAGGTATATGTACAACAAGATCCAACTGTTTATCCACAACTAAAGCCTCAACAGGTGCCCAAAGAAGAAAAACTAGTGCAACGAATACATCATGGTCCATAGGAACAAGTACCCATGCGGGTTCCTCCAATCCAGTAGGTAGAACGTATGCCTCAAGCTGATATTTAGATTCATTAGATACACAGTGACTTGGAGGAGGAAAATAATCCACCCAGCTACCCTATTAATGTTTATACTTCCATGACATATTCCATTCCCATCACCCAGTCATATGGGAATATTATTCATTCATCATTTCTCCATATTTATTTTTTTGACATCAATTTATGTCGAATTCTTTTAGCTAGAACAAGCACTCCTTCGGTACTAATCAATGTACTTATATCTACCTCCCCTATTAATTCACCTATTCTTTCTACTTGCTCAACACCTCACACTACCCCAAGATCCACGAATTAGTTTTTCCCCAAATAGACATCCCTTCCATCTCTGCAATCTATTCCCCTCAAATTGCTACACCCATCCCTACTTCTATTCCTTTATCCCTTCCTCGTATCCCTACACCCCCTATTTTTATTTCACGCCTTAGCGTGGAAGTCCCATTTCTCAAACCCAACGTGAGCCTCTGGTCATTGTTCAATAGGGAACCATCTCAACTACAAAGGAGATGGTATATTTTTGCGAGGATGCAGTGGTTTCTCTTGGAGTTTATTTTTGGAGAAGGAAAGAGAAAGTTGGGGTTAAGAAGGGACCTAAGAGGAAAAGACAAGTCACAATGAAGAAGGTGGTATCCCTTAAATAGATTATTTGGAAAAGGTACTCCTCTGGCACCAAACAATAATACTTGGATGCAGCAACTGCCATGGGAGCCTTTGCTCAGGAGAATTTTGATTCAATATCCCAGCTGAATAAAGAATTTCAGGATAAGGAACAAGAGCTACAAAGGGAAAAATAAGAACTAGCACAAGATGAGGAACACCACAAGAAGGAAATTAAGCTTCTTAAGGAGGAATATCAAGAGATGTTAAAGAAACTACAAATCCAAAATGATCATCTGAAACAACAACTTTAGAAGGCCAATCTCTTAGTTGATTAGCAGGAAGACAAAATTTCCATGTTTGAGCAACAACTCAAAGATCCACGGTTTGCATCTTTTTCCTCTTCTTTTTCCAAATTTATAGAAGATGAGTTCAAACAATTAGCATGAAAAGTACATGATCAATTTTATCAAGGCATGATTAATTTGTATAAAGGATTCAATCATATGCAATACATGTATAAATCATTTGAGCATCCATATGATGTTCTCAATGACCATCACGAAAGAAGACAAGAAGCCACCAAAGCTTATGATTCCATTATAGATGGACATAAGTATATTAAAGAAAGACCAGAAGATCTACTAATACTAGATAAGCTTAATATTAAGAAAATTGAGGTAATAATTGAAACATGGGAATTTATTTGTGATCACCTGGAATCCATCATCAAATATGGACAAGCTTCCTGCAAAAGGAGGTGGTTTTCCTCATAAACGTTTCCCAGGTATCTGGATTTGCCATTATTAGATCCTATCAATGAGCCTATGCCCCTGAAACTAAAAATGGAGTAGATTGAGATATATTCTTCCAAAGAGAAGGAGAAAATCATGGAGATGAATCATCTTAATGTGGAGGAGATCAAGCGCTAGATTGAGACACCTCTTTCTTTGATAGTGAAAAATGATATCTTCCTTAAAGAATGGGTGATGATCAAGAAAAATGATATCGCGTCCTTAATATGTAAAGCACAATTGTATTTGGAAAATGTTTAGTTTATGGACATCCAATATTTAATAGATACTTATGCCAAGTGGCGTTCCTCCCTTAGCAAACTATGAAACCGAAATATCTTGTAATCCCACATCTTGGGAAATTTCCTTTTTTGTAAATTTTGTAATATTATTAAAGGGAGGGTGAGAAACACCAGTGATAAAATCAGTGGAGTGATATTAGATAGAAGAGGTGAGATGGGAGGGGTTTGAGCACTCTGCATTCGGATTAGTGGGGACGGGGACTGTGAACCCCCCGCGCAAGCATGGCAGCGGCCACAGCGAGGTGCCGAACGCTGGAGGAAGGTAGCGGCTACAAGACAGATCGGGAAAAGGGGAAGAAGTGGAAAGGTGAGGGGAAGACATCAGGCCTAGGGGTATGCCTCCCAATGGCTTAGATGATCCCAGTGATCCATATATAATTAGAATCAATTGGAGGGAAAATAGAGATGTGGAAGGAAAAGGCCTTAATTGGGAAGTTTGTGGGGGTTTGGCGCAAGGAGAAAGATCTGGTTCGATGGATCTAGAGCACATGGAGTCCAAAGGGCCACTATGACCTGCATTTGGGAGCAAAGGGTTTCTTCAATCAGGAAGATTGTGATAAGATCCTGGAAGAAGGGTCCTATTTTTTCTTCTTGATAGGGATTTACCTTAGACCTTGGAAGGAGTGTTTCAACTTTGAATCTAAGGATATGACAGTAGCCCCAGTGTGGCTCCACTTGGTGGGTCTCCCAGGGGAGTACTGGGATATGGAAATCTTACGCAATATTGGCAATTCAATCAAGGAATTTTTGAAGGTTGTTGAGCAAACCAGGCTCTAGAGGTATACTACATTTTCTCAAATCTGTGTGTATATGGATCTCTCAAAGGATATCCCTAAGGTGGTAAGCTTGAACTAGGATGATGAAGAGTGGATCTGGTAGATACACTATGAATAGCTTCCCTTTTGGTGCAAGATCTGCCATGAGTATGGTCATTTTGGGAGGAACTTCTCGAAGGGAATGTAGGAGAAGAATGCCCTAGAACAAGAAGGGGAAACACAAACCAATGATGGTTTCACATAGGTCAAGAATAGAAGGAGGGGCAGGAGCAATGGAGGATAGAAATTGCATAAGGAAATGGATGGAAAACCCCTAATTTCCTCAAACACTTTCCATGTCTTGGAGGTAGAGGGAGAGGATAAATCAAAGAAGGATGGGGGTCCAACCAGTGCCCAGGAAACTAATATGAGGTGATCAGAGGATGAGAACAACACTAGCAACAGGCCAATCATCATGGAAAAAGATGAAGCCTAGGACATGGAACTTAGTGATATGGATTTGGACGCACTGGAAGAAGAATGCAAGAATGTGGGCAGGGGCTATGTCTCCCAGGAACAGATCGAACTCTTACAACAAGACATTATCCGGTCCAAAGAGTGTTAGTTTTTCAACATTAAGATAGCATTATTAGGATCTTTAACTGAGAGAATAACAAGTACAACAATCAAACACAAGAGACAATGAACACAGTGTTTTTCCTTGGGGAAACCATAAATGGAGAAAACCACACAACTTCCTCAGAGATAGAATCAACACCAAAATAGTAAAACCAAAAATAGTAAGTGATCTCCCAACAGTAGTAACCTTGTTCTTGTCTAGCCCCATTGTCTTCTCCTTCCTCAGCTATGCTCTACACTTGAGTGTGTACGTGATGTATACTAAATAGAGAGTCCAATTCTCTATTTATACTAATCTCGACATGACTAAAACCATACTAGGGTCAACCTCTCTAGGAGAGTCTAATAACCCTAGTGCCTCAGAACTGCGGGGACTTTAACCCTTAGACAATAGGAGGGTTACCCACAATGACTTGACATGACTCCTTTACATTATAGATATTCCCAATCAGAACATCGGGGCATGACATGACATAAGTCCATCCTGGAATAAACATCGGGTTACAATAGATAAGAAATACAAGTGAATACATTCCAAAGTTACAATTACATCAAAACTCCCTCTTAACTAGGAAGGTATTCTCTTGACACAATTTTCATCACTGGTCTTCCTCTCTAGGTCATCTAGTCATCTGCATCTTCAAGCCATCTTCATCTTCAAGTCATCTTCATCTCTCGATTTTGATCATCACTGGACATCATCACTGGATCTGGATCATCACTGGACATCATCATTGGATTTGGATCATCACTCGATCTAGATCATCATGAGTGCTATCTCATGATTCTTCTCGTTACAGGAAGTTCTACAGAGCCAACCCTTTTTCATGTTGGTTGTATTCCTAGCCTCCATGTAGGTCTTCTTCAACACTTATATCTAACCTGCTCATCAGAATGGCCCACCCAACACTTACATCTGACCTACTCGTCAGAAAGGCACACCCAGCACTCACATCTGATCATGTAGGAACCAATCCTATAATCATATCAGAAAGGCCCAGTACTCACATTTAGCCATGTGGGAACACATCCTGCAACCATGCTAAAAATGATTTGCTCTTCCACCCATGCGAGAACACATCCTGCAACCATGATGAAAGAGCTCTGCACTTACATCCACCCATGTAGGAACACATCCCGCAACCATGATGGAAGGGCTCTGCACTTACATTCACCCGTGCAGGAACACATCCTGCAACCATGATGAAAGGGCTCTGCACTTACATCCACCCATGTGGGAACACATCCTGCAACCATGATGGAAAGGATCTACACTTACATCCACCCATGCGGGAACACATCCTACAACCATGATGGAAGGGTTCTGCACTTACATTTGACCTACTCGTCAGAAAGGCATGCACTCACATATGATCTTGTAGGAACCAATCCTACAGTCACATCAGAATGGCCCCAAGTCCTAGAATGAGCTACCTGGTAACTGACCAGGTGGTTCCATTCTCCCAGAGAATTGCAGTAGCCCTTACATCTGACCTACTCATCAAAATGGCCAGCACTCACATCTGACATGGAAGGAACTTAATACTTTAGCCATGACATAATGGCTCAGCCCTTACATCTGATCAAGTGGGAACACATCCCTCTATCACATCAAAATGGCCATGCACTCATATTTGATCATATGAGAACACATCTCACAATAATATCAGAACGGTCCTCAATCTCAGACTGAGTTTTCCTGGTAACTGACCAGGCACCTCCATTCTAAGAATGGCAATAGCCCTTATATCTGATCATGTAGGAACCAATCCTACAATCATATCAGAATGGCTCAGCACTCATATCTAAAATGGAAGGAACCAATCCTCTCACCATGATAAAATGGCTCAGCCCTTACATCTGACCATGGAAGGAACCAATCCTCTCACCATGTCAGAATGGCTTAACCCTTACCTCTAACCATGGAAGGAACCAATCCTCTCACCATGTTAGAATGGCTCACGGACTCATCACTTCCCTTTGGAGGGAACCTCAATCTGGAGAACACCAAGATTCTCCTGGAAGTACTCAAACTTCACCCTAGCCAATGGCTTTGTCAATACATCAGCTATCTAATCATCTATTGCAACATATTAGAGCTTCACTACTCCCCTCTACACCATATCCCTGATATAGTGATACTTGATCTCAATATGCTTCGACTTGTCATGGAACACTGGATTCTTTGACAAATTCACGCAACTCTGGTTGTCACAATGTATACAAGTAGCATCCAATTGGAGATCAAATAAATTAGATAGTAGCTTCCTCAGCCATAATACCTCATAACTAGTTGAACAAGCTGTGACATACTCTGCTTCAACTGTACTCTGTGCCACATAGGATTGCTTCCTGCTAAACCAAGAGATCACACCTGATCCCATGCTGAAGCAACACCCTGAAGTGCTCTTCCTATCGATGGCACTTCCTGCCCAATGTAAATCAACATAACCCTCCAGGTTAATCTTCTGACTCACCTCATACTTGAGCCCATAATCAACTGTACCCCTCAGGTACCTCAGAATATGATTTGTAACAATCAAGTGAACATGTCTTGGATCTATCAGGAACTGGCTCAAGGTGTTCATGGCAAATCAAATATCTGGTCTCGTGTTTGTCAGGTACATCAAGGACCCAATCATTTGATGATACATCGTAGCATCAACTGACTCTGATGAAGCATCGGTCAATAGCTTCAGGTTCAATTCCATAGGTGTTGCCATAGACTTGCAGTCCATCATCCCAAACCTCTTCAGGATCTCTACTGCATACTTCCCTTGTCCAAGGAAAATTCCATCCGCACTCTGCCACACCTCCATACCTAGAAAATAATGCATCATACCCAAGTCCTTTATTTCAAACTCAATAGCAAGCTTTCTTTTTGTATTAGCAATCAAACCATCCATACATGTTACAAACAAATCATCTACATATAGTAGAAACATCACCGGGTTTCCATCTTCAACCTTGTAGTAAAGGTTGGAATCTGCTTTACTCTTGGTAAAGCCCAAACTGGATAGGAAGCTATCAGTTCTACCATACCATGTCTTAGGTGCCTGTTTCAAATTGTATAGGGATTTCTTCAATCTGCACACATGAGATTCCCTGTCATGTGTCTCGAAACTGAGTGGCTACTCTACATACACTTCCTCTTCTACTGCACAATTCAAGAAAGCAATCTTAACATCCATCTGGTGTATCTTCCATTTCATCACTATAGCCAGAGCAAGTACTGATCTGATGGAAGTGTATCTGGCTACAGGTGCAAAGGTTTCTTCATAATCTATTCCTTCCTTCTGAGAGAAACCCCGAGCCACAAATATTGCTTTATATTTTTGAATGCTACCATATGCAGCATGCTTGATTTTGTAGATCCATTTGGAAGTTACAACTAACTTCCCTTCTGGTCTTGG
>LPNX011053711.1:23129-61789 GCA_001517045.1 Pseudotsuga menziesii
AATAATATCCCAAACATCATTCTTCATGATCGATTGGTACTCTTCAATCGTATCATCCTTCCATTCTTTCCGTTTTGCCGCTTCTTCATAACTGGAAGGTTCTTTATCAATGAAATCACATAGTAAAGCTACATACCCGGAGCAGGATCTGGTCCTCTTTCTTTCTCTGTGATTCTCTTCTGGAGCCCCATATCTTTCCGCACCTTAGATAATTTCACATACCCATGCAGGTTTCCTTTTATGAGGATTCTTTTCTAGAGGTGGATCTACAGGTCTTTGTGGTTCTTCATATTCTTGATCTTCTTCTTGAGTTTCTTCATTCATGGTTGTATCATGAATTCTGGGTGCTTCTGCTTCTTTAGTTTCTTCAGCAGGTCTCTTTCTGGATTTGTTGTAAGCTGTGTCTTCATCAAATTTCACATCCATGCTCATGTAAATATTCTTGTATCTTGGAAAATATATTCTGTAATCCTTCGAGCTTTCAGGGTATCCCACAAATATACCCTTCTTTCCTGAAGGATCTAATTTTTTTCTCTTCTCTTTTGGAATGTGTATGTATACAGGACAGCTGAATATTCTGAGATGGCTGACTTCTAGTTTCTTACCAGAGAAGACTTCTTCAGGATTATTGTTCTCGAGTACTCTATGTGGAGTACGGTTCTGTACATACACAGCTGTTCTGGCAGCTTCCGCCCAAATATGCATAGGAAGATCTTGATCATGAAGCATAGCTCTCGCAGCTTCCATGATAGTTATGTTCTTCCATTCCACAATCCCATTCTGTTGTGGATTATAAGGAGTGGACAACTCCCTCTTAATCCTTGATTCTTTACATATCTCTTTGAATTCATTTGAAGTGAATTCTCCGCCATTATCTGATCGAAAAGTCTTGATCTTCTTTTCAGTGTGATTCTCGATCAAGGCTTTGAATTTCTTGAACTTGCTGAATACTTCTTCTTTGTTCTTCATGAAGTAAACCCATGTCTTCCTAGAAAAATAATCAATGAAAGAAACATAATATGCATACCCTCTTAGTGAGATTGAAGACGTAGGACCACATACATCGGAGTGGATGATTTCTAGGATTCCTTTGGCTTTGATTTCGCTGCTAGGAAATGTCTTCTTTGTATTCTTTCCTTTCGCACATCCTTTGCAGACCCCATCATGTTTTGCTTGGAATTCTAGAAGACATTCAACAACTTTTATTGCAATTGGTAGTGCTCTATAATGCACATGTGCAAGCCTTCTATGCCAAAGTTCACTTGGCTCTACTGTGTCATGGACTAAGGCTTGTTCTGGATAGCCCTTTAATTTGTACAATCCTCCTTCTTGTTCTTCAATCACCACCGCATCATCAATAGTCTTTCCTTTTGGCCACATGATGACTTAACCATCTATGAATGCAACCCTCATTCCTTTTGCATCTAATGCAGATATGGAGAGGAGGTTATTCTTGAGTCTTGGTACAAACAAAAATTCCTTCATTATCATAGACTTTCCAGAGTCTAGTTTATAGGAATATTCCCCACTTCCTTTTATTGGATACTGTTAGTCATCTCCTAGCTTCACCTTGTGGGGTGATTCATGTTATGATAGTTTTACAAAGGATTCCTTGAATCGTGTCATATGCTTGGAAGCCCCACTATCTATAAGGAAATCAGTGCTTCCATGAGTAATGTTTCCTGTAAGAGAGGAAATCAAAACATATTCATATTCACTGGAAGAATCTTCGCTTTCATATCTGGTTCTTTTCTTGGATGGTTCATCATCCTCTGCAGCATGAGCATGATGTCTTCTTTTGTTTCCCTTATTCTTATGAGAATGAACCTTGTTCTTAGGACAGTCTTTTGCAAAGTGTCCTCTTTCATCACATGTATAACATCTCAATTTACATAGGTCCTTTCTACTATTATCTTTATGGTAAGGATTCTTACCTCTCGTGTGATGAGAGTTTCTTCTGAATTTCTTGGAGTGGACTGTGAGAGCTTGATCTTCACTTCCCATCTTCTCTTCTCAAACTTCTATCTGAGCTTCTTCTTGAGAGCATTCTTCCCATAGTATGCTGAACTTGACTAACTTATTTCTGGCACAGATTCCTTGGATGAATGAATCCCATGGCCTAGGAAGTCCATTCAGTGCTGTCATCACAATTTCTGCATTCTCCACTTCTTCATCTACAACTTCTAGTTGTTCTTTGATCCGGGAGACCCTTGTGAAGTAAGACTGGATTGTTTCTACATTCTAAATCTTCACATTCTTCAGTTGGTTTCTTAGAGTCATTTTTCGGTTTATGTTCTTCCCTTCAAACAATTTGGTTAGGGCATCAAACATAGCTTTAGGTGTCTCAAGATGATCCTTGATAGAATCAACAATTATTCTCTTTTCCATAACCAACTTCTTATTATGTAAGGCCTTTTCCTCATCTCCCTCTGGAACTGGAATTTCCTCATGGATGTAAGAGTCCAACTCATTCTCTTCCAGGACCAGGGAGATCCTATACTTCTAAGCTCGGAAGTTATCAGCTCACTCAAGCTTTTCATCAAGCTTGGTATGATGAGACATCTTAATTGAGAACCTCAAATGGAAATACAAAAGATTTAGATCTTACCAAGTCAAGATGTCACATCTAGATTTGGAGCTGAAAATCCTGTAGAGCTAGTTCATGAGCAAATTAGGGTTTTGCTTTTCCGGAGTTCTGTCCAACAAATTTCTTTGAGTTTTATCCCTAACATTGATTTTAGGGAGGAGATCAATTCAGGCCAGGGCTCACTGAAAAATTCCTCTTCTGTGAAAAGCCCTAATTTTTTGCAGTAGTGTCAAGTCCAAAACTGAAAAACCTCAGAATTGGATTCTACTTCAACAGAAATATGCGCCCTAGGGAGGAGAGTTATTCCACCCTAGTTTTGCTGAAAATATGTGGAGAGAGATCCACAAAATAGAAAGCCCTAGTTCCTGTAGCTGCACAGTGTCTTCTCCTCAGTTTAGCTCTGATACCATGTTAGTTTTTCAACATTAATCTAGCATTATTAGGATCTTTAACTAAGAGAATAACAAGTACAACAATCAAACACAAAAGACAATGAACATAGTGTTTTTCCTAGGGGAAACCATAAATGGAGGAAACCTCGCAGCTTCCTCAGAGATAGAATCAACACCAAAATAGTAAAACCCAAAATAGTAAGTGATCTCATGACAATAGTAACCTTCTTCTTGTCTATCCCCAGTGTCTTCTCCTTCCTCAACTATGCACTACAGTTGAGTGTGTATGTGATGTATACTAAATAGAGAGTCTAGCTCTCTATTTATACTAATCCCGACATGACTAAAACCCTACTAAGGCTGACCTCTCTAGGAGAGTCTAAGAACCCTAGTTCCCCAGAACTATGGGGACTTTAACTCTTAGACAATAGGAGGGTTACCCACAACGACTTGACATGACTTTTTTACATTATAGATCTTCCCAATCAGAACATTGGGGCATGACATGACATAAGTACATCTCAGAATAAACATCGGGTTACAATAGATAAGAAATACAAGTGAATACATTCTGGAGTTACAATTACATCAACAAAGAGCACAAGGACATGGGGATCAGCGTGGAGGCGCAGAAGGGAAGAAAGAGGAAATCACCAGAGGAAGACCAGAAGAGAGGCCGAAAAATGAACAAGCAGAGGATAGCAAAAATTGGAGTCAAATTGATCAAATCAAGCCAGTATCCTACGATCAAGGTAGCCTTCTATAAAGTAAGTAAAGTTACCCAATGAAAATAGTCTCCTGGAATATTATGGGGTGTAATCACCCAAGGAAGATTAGAACCCTAGCTAGGAAGATGAAGGAGGAAAAACCAGACATTATTGTTTTGCAAGAAACTAAGTGTAGCTTTGAGACCATGATAAAGATTGGGAAAAGGATATGTAAAGGTAGCAAGGTCATGGAAATGGACGTAGATGGTATGAAAGGGGGAATTGCCATTCTATGGAAAGCTAGAGTGGAGATCCGGACACTTCTCCCTAATAGCGGAGTTTCAAATCTTAGGATCAGAGATTAGAGGAACGATAGCTGATATCTATGGCCCATGTGTCTTTCCTCAGAAGTAGGCCTTTATTCACCATCTATGATGGCTCTACGCGTTGGCCAAGGAAGGACACTAGATTATAGGAGGATATTTTAATCTGATTACCTCACTTTGAGAAAAGAAGGGGGGAATACGGATGCTAGATAAGCACCAAGAGGAATTTCAGGAAGTACTAGCCCAAAGCACTCTAGTGGACATGGAAATTGGGGACGGCTAGTTCACATGGAAAAAAAGAGAGGTTGGGACCATTTGGTCGCCTCTAGATTTGATAGATTCTTGGTTTCATAGAACATGGTCAGAGGCTCAGGGGAAATTACGGCAAATGTGCTCCCAGCAGGTGGCTCTGATCACTGGCCAGTATGCCTTAGTTGGGATGGAGTGGTTGCTCGACTACCTAAGGCTTTTCTCTTTGAGAAGTTCTATCTCGAGCATAAGGAATTTAAAGGAATAGTATAACAATGGTGGAGGGAGATGGACATCCCTGGGGGGGCAAGGATGCACATCTTCCAGCAGAAGCTCAAGGAACTAAAATCCAAGATCCATACATGGAACAAGGAAGAATTTGGAAGCATCTTTTAGGACATAAAGAGGCTTTCTTAGGACATACATCCCATCCAGTAGAAAGGGATGGACTTTGGGTGGGACTCGGAGATGAAATAAAAGGAGAAATACCTTTTTTCCCAGCTGGAAGCTAGAGAGAGGCAGGAGGAAATATTCTGGGAACAAAAGTCCCAGTTCAAATGGCTAAGGGAGGCAAATAAAAACACCAAATTCTTCCATAACTCAGTGGTAAACAATAGGTTGTGTTCAAATATCTTAAAACTCAAAAATACCAATGGGACCCAGGTGGAAACCAGGGAAGAGATTGAGGAGGAGATCACCAACAATTTCAAGGAGATCATGACATAAGACAACACTGATAGGGGACAAGATATTGACATGATCATAAATTTGATTCCTAGATCAGTATCTAGGGAGGAGAATGAGAACCTTAATAAGCCTATATCCATGCAAGAGGTTGAGGAGGTAGTGCATCTAATGGATCAGGGGAAATCCCTAGGCCTTGATGGCTTCACCTCCAATTTCTTTCACTTCTTCTGGGACATCATCAAGGAGGAGGTCTGGGCCATAGTAGAGGAATCACAAAAAAGTAAAGGAGTGATCAAAGCCTTAAACAAAACGTTCCTATCCCTAATTCCAAAAGGAGAGGGTGTTGAAACCCTTGGTAAGTTTAGACCCATAGCTCTCTGTAATGTAATCTACAAGATAGTTTCCAAAGTCATAGAAAATAGACTTAAGCCTCTCCTCCCGGGGCTGATCATCCCGGAGCAATTTGGCTTTGTAGAAGGCCGACAAATCCTAGATGGCATTATCAGGGTCCAAGAATATATTCACTCCCTAAAATGCACTAGAAGCCCAGGAATGCTCATCAAATTAGACATAGCCAAGGATTTTGACAATATCAACTAGAATTACCTGGACAAGGTGCTTCAGGCTTTTGGATTCTACCAAGATTGGGTGGAGTGGGTCATGGGTCTGGTCTCCTCTCCTTTCTACTCCATCCTACCAAACGGATCCCAGATGAGGCTCTTCTCACCTTTGAGGGGGATCAGATAGGGAGATCCCCTCTCCCCATTTCTCTTCATTCTAGCAGCTGAAGGGTTAAGTAAGCTCATCAAGGCCCAAGCTGGGAATGGGAGGATCAAGGGACTATCGTTCCATGAGGACATGGATAAAAAAACACACCAATAGTTTATGGATGACATGATGTTGATGGGGAACCCTTCAGTCCAAGAGGCTCAGGCCTTCAAAACAAGCCTAACAACCTTTGCTAAGGCGTTAGTACTTGTAGTTAATTTTGAGAAATCTCATATTTTTTTCTTTAACACTCTGCTCATAACCCAGAGAAACATTGAGAGAATTTTGGGATTTCAAAAAGGATCACTACCGACCAAGTATCTAGGGGTACCTTTGGGTCAAGGAACTATCAAGCAGGCTTCTTGGTAGGACCTGCTAGACAATATAAAGTCCAAATTGGCTAGCTAGACTCTCAAACCCTTGAACCTCCCTGGGAGGTTAGTAATGGTCAAATCAGTCCTCTAGGCCATGATGATGTACCTATTCTTAGTGTTATCTTCTCCAAAGTCAGTCTTAAGGGAAATCATAAGCATCTAAAGGAATTTCCTATGGGCAGGGAGAGAAACTAAAGCTAAATTCACCCTTGTCAGTTGGGATAAGGTAAGCATGCCTAAGGATAAAGGGGGCCTAGGTCTTAGGGATGCTGAGGTGGTGGGGGAAGTGCAGGGAGCCAAGATATGGTGGAGATGGTGAAATTACAAACAAGAGCCTTGGGCCAATATTTGGCACATAAAGTATGCTAGGGGTTGTCCAAACACTCAGCCGGTGCATTTCAATGGGGATCCTCAAGGATCCCATATTATGCAGAATGCGAGGGAAGGGGCATAAATTGATTTAGGAGCACAGCTTCTGGGAAATTAAAACAGGAAGCCTCACCAACTTTTGGGACAATTCCTGGAACCAATTACCTAAGCTAGGGTCTGACCCAAGGTGGCAGCATATCAAGATCAGAAGTATGGAGGAGGGAAAATAAAAGGTTCATCAGTTCTGGGAGGGGGGCCCTCAGGAAGACAGGTGCAGGTGGATGATCTTGGTCAATCAAGATGCCCAGATATCAGCATAAGATATTAGATCCCTTGAGATTGAACTCCAATAGCATTGCATTCTGATAAAGAATGGGGATGATACCCTCATATGGGGATACTCATAGAAGGGGAATTTCAGCATAAAAGAAGCATACAACATTAAAATAAGGGGTCAGGAGGAGGAGGATGAGATTTGGAAGAAAGTATGGAATTTCAACCCCTAGCCAAAAGTGGATACCTTCTGCTGGCTTGTGTTTATACACAGGATCTTGACAGGAGGAAACTTGAGTCGCAGAGGTATCCAAGGTCCATCACGGTGTGTTTTATGTGTTAACCAGGAAGAGAGCATGGGTCACCTCCTCGATGCATGCCCCTTTTCCTCTGATCTATGGGACAAAGGAGCGCAAATTTTCAGGAAGAGCAATAGAAGTAGAGGAAAACCAGACCAAACCTTAAGGGATTGGCATCCCAAGGCTTTCAAAAATAATATTTTACGATTTTTATGGCAAGCCTTTCGAGGCACTATGATGTGGGTAATATGGAAGGAACAGAGCAATAGACGTTTTAGGGGAAAGCAACAATCCTTTGAGGAAGTTTGGAAAACTATAACCTCCAACCTGACAGAAACCTGACAGAAACAGTGCACAGCTTGTAGTAGAGCAACGAGGACAAATAATTCGCTGGTCTAGAAAAAGGAGTTACGAATGCATGAGGACTTGATAGTGGGGTCATCAATGGTCTTCATAAAAAACCCAAGTCCTGCAGAATTGAGAGCCTGAACTCATGGTCTCCACCACTGAGGCTAGTATTTAAATTAAACTTCAATGGTGCGGCTAGAGGAAACCCAGGTGATGCAGGCTATGGTGGGGTCTGTAGAAACTCTTATGGAGAAATTATTCAGGTCTACTATGGCTTGCTTGGAATGGACACCAACAACTTTGTAGAGTTGTAAGGGATGATCCAGAGCATTCACATCATCATCAGGAATGGGTGGATGCCAGTGATAGTAGAAGGAGACTCCAATATCCTTGTCCAAATGGCAAAGCAACTGGCCAATGGAAAATCCAAGAAGAAAGTGTCATCCAGTTGGAACCTTGCCAGTAGGCTAGATGACCTTCATGCCATGGTTATGATGCACCCATCATTGTCATTCATCCATGTTAGGAGAGAGGAAAACCAAGTAGCGGAATTACTGGCTAATGTTGTTGTCAGTGATGTCAGGGCCAATCGGAGGGGACGGTTAGAATATTTTGAAGCGGAGTAGTGGATTCCCAGATGTCGAGAACTGGCCGCTCATGATGTGGGTGACGGGAGGAATGAGAGAGGACTGAGGCAGGGAAAAATGGTAGCAAGGTCCTTCCAAGAGTTGGGCCCATTAACATGTGTTCACATGTGGCCTAAGATCATGGCAATATGGAGTGATCATTTAACCATTAATTCGGGGTACAATGGAGGTCCAGAAGGGAGAAGCAGATCAGAATCCATAGGGAACTATGATCTAGGAATGATGAGAGATATAAGAGATTATCAAGTGCATGGTACAGAGATGAAATATTTCAGGATATGGGTCATCATTATCCAATACCAAACCGTTAACGCACCCATGGAACTATTTCCTATTAATTTGAAGTTGGTTGCAGAGACCATCACCCAAGTTCTGAGGAGCATTTGAGATGGGTTGGTGTGGTCTATGGGTAGAAGAAGCTTAGAGTGATTTTGTTAGGGGTGAGACTATGAATCGAGAGATGGCACCACATCGAGGAGGTCTTGGGAAGCCAGGGGGTAGTATAGGACCAACTGTTAACTGGTACAAAGGGAAAAATGAAATTCAAATGGGGAAGAAAGCAGCGACTCGGGCCCAACTTCGGACTCAGTCTGCTATAGAGGCCTTCAAAGATCGAATTCCACTCATCGCCCATCTAGAAATGGAGAAAGTGGAGAAGGCGCTTTGGGATTAAGTGAACTCCGTGCCGATTGAGGCGGTTCGAGAAGAGCTTGATGGTTGGATCTTTTACCCCGGCTCCACGGTGGGGAGGGCCTTGGCTCATGACCAGTTGGTTATGATTTACTAGGTTATCATGAATTTGGTCACCCAGTCAAACCTCAGCGCAACAGCAAAAATTGAGGAGAAGCTTGTTGAGATGATGGAAAAAAATGAGGGGGACAAGGAACCCATCAAAGCTTAGAAGGAGCACAATGAAGAATGTTGGGACATGTGAAGGAATCTCGAAGCCCTCAGCTCAGATTGTCATCTCATGCATCGAAAGGTGGACCAGATCACCTCCTTCCTGGGCATTGCTTTGTGTTATCTGGGGATGGAGCATCATGTGGAGGGGGGGTTTGGTCGTCGTGCAAGCGAGAGGAGCGTCGACAGAACTGATAATGCTCCAAAAGAGCGTATGACGAATGTGGTTCAGATCCCAAGAGTTCGGTTCCAAAATGTGGGTCCAAGCCTAGGGCTCTAGGCCCTTCCTTAATCCCCCGGTGGGGCACCATCTGTATTTTTGCGTTTCTCTATGCGGATTAGTTTATGGCCTGTAGTTCTATCTGTCTCTTTGACTGTTTATATAGCATATATGGTGGTAATTCTGTATGTAATTCAGGAATTGAGCTCTCCACAGAGGGATCTCTCCTGCTTTTGGGATGGGTGGGTAACAAGTTGATCAAATGTAAAGGGTAAAGGAAGCTTTCTAGGCAGGTTGTCTGAGGCCTACGGGTTTTGAGCTCCATTATAACCATTTTTATGCAGTAATACATCTTTTATTTACACAAAAAAAATTATTAAAGGGAGGGTATTTCCTATGTAAAGGGGGGACTAGCAGGATTAATCCTAGGAGAACACTATAGAAGAGGATAATACCAAGAAGATACCAGGAAATCTTGTAATTTTGTACTTTCTAATGTTTTGAAAGTGAATAAAATTACATTGTTATTTATGCTATGTTCCGTGGTTATTCATCAAATCTCTTTCATGAATTTTAGTATTTCTTCCACCTATTTGGAATACTAATTATTGTTCTCTTATCTACTGATGTGTTAGTTTATGTATTGATTTTTCCTTACAATATTGACACATTAAATGTGTATTGAATGAATGTCTTTATTTGATTCACATGATCTGTTTTGCAACTGATGACTAGTTATTAATCCCTGATACTGATTTGTCAATTGGTATTACATGTGTGAGAATTTGATCTACAATAGGATATAGGAGTGCAAGAGACTCTCATAATTTGAATTAGTTGCAAAAACCAACAAAAGAGCTTGAAAGAGGAATAATTTTTCATACACATGTGAACAAAAAGTGGATATTATTGAATTTTCTAACATATGAATGTGTTAAGAACAAGTTATATTACATCTAGATCAATTCGTGGGGCTTAAGAATCCAAATATAAGTGTACATGTGACATGGCCAAAATTGGCCTCAACCCCCCCTAGGTGAACCAAACAAGCTCCAACTAACCCAAACGGTCATGAACCATGGCGTGGATGTAGTTGAAGTGTGTTGGGGAAATCATGACTCCAAGACATCTGTGGCTTAGCAAGTAGAGGTGTGTGGGAAGCTCTAGGTGACAATAAATGTTCCTACAAGAGACAAAAAGGAAAAAATACACCAATAGTGCCCCCTAGTCAAACCCAGATCAACCAAATCACGGCTGTAGCACTCCAAGGAATTAAATGAGGGTGCAAATGTGTTGGTTTGACCAAATACAGCACTAGTGCATGTGTGAAAGTCCTGAAAATAACGAGTTCACCTCCTAGACAAATTCCCTAAGTCTAAACCATGGCAATTTAATGCTAAGAAGCAAATGAAATTGACTAAGGTTATAAATCAAGGTAATAAGTGTTGGATTACTATTCTAACACCCCCATTAACCATGACTTATTACAACTCATCAAAATATTATTGGAGCCCTTGGAAACAAAGGTTTAAGTCACCTCATTACAAACAGAGATTTATTTGTCCATGAAAATTTGAGGAAAAGAGGAAAACCTCATGGAACAAAAACTATCCTCGAAAATGGACATTGGGCTGAAAATATGTAAGTGAATGGAAGCCATCACCATCCATCACTCAATCCAAGAAATGATCTCAAGTAAGTGAAGGTCTTCTTAGTAAATCTCTTGGTGAATATGTCAGCAAGTTGCTCGATGGATGGGTAATCATTAGAGAGAATTTGAGGTCAAAAATGGGCCTCCTAAGAGATGTACTACAAAAATATAAGATATATTAAAATATTATGAGGTAGGGGTTTTATGGGGTAGGTATATATGACAACTTATCTACTACACTACTTTTTATGCACAATATAAACAACCATGGTTGAGTTACTTTTCTAAATTGACTATAAATAAAATTAATAAAATAACTCTACAATGATGTGACTAAGATTCAATGTAAATTCCCAAAAAATTATTGTCCTTTAACATTTATTTGTATTGAACTTGTAAATAAAATTAAACAAAAATGAATTTAATTTATATGCATAACTAACATATTTTTTTCATATAAATATCATTCATGAATTTAATTTATTTTAAAAGTACAAGATTTAATATATATATATATATAT
Source organism: Pseudotsuga menziesii (assembly GCA_001517045.1). Classification (NCBI taxonomy): domain Eukaryota; kingdom Viridiplantae; phylum Streptophyta; class Pinopsida; order Pinales; family Pinaceae; genus Pseudotsuga; species Pseudotsuga menziesii. The sequence continues at coordinate 34,448 of LPNX011053711.1, forward strand.
ATATATTAGTTTGACATTATGATATTAAATACAATTGAGTGAATATATATTTTAAAATTAAAAAACATGAAAATGACAATATATTATTTTATAAAAAAATGTGAAAAGACATTTTTATGAATTATGAGTACTGTACTTGAAAATGACAATAATATTATTTTATGAGAAAGTGAATTGTGAGTACTTTACTTGAAAATAACAATAATATTATTTTATGACAAAATGTGAAATGACTTTTATTGTGAGTACTTCACTTTATGACTTAAAAGTACTTGTACCACTACCTCGGTTAACTATGGGTTTTCATCCACCATAGAAAATGTGACAAATAAGCATTCTTAACTCATGCAATGCCACCTCAACCATGGGGGATGATGTCATCTACTAGAATGTAATTGGTTGATTTTTATAGTACATTTTGGTCATTTTGAGGCCCATTTTTGACCTCAAATTCTCTCTAATGACTGCAAGAAATCACCCTGTCATGCACTAAGCCCCAGATGTAGTGCATATGGATATCTATGTGCTTTGTTGTCTTCCTCTATACTGGATCTATAGATATATTGATGGCACTTTGATTTTCACAACAAATGGTAGTGTGTGAATCAAATGCAATATCAAGCCTCCGAAGAATACCTTGCAACGACACACATTGTGTGGCTACATTCACTACTCCCCTATATTTGGCCTCTGTCGAAGAAAGACAAATTGTTTGTTTTTTATTACTAGAATAGAAAATAGTACCATCAAAAAGCATAAAAAGAAAACCTGAAGTGGAATTTCTATCTTTGGGATCTCCACCCCAATCCGAATAAGAAAATACTACTACTTCTAGTGAAGAACTAGTTGCACAGTGTACCCTGACACTCTTTGTTCCCTGAACATATTGAAGGATATTTTTGGCTTCCTTCCAATGGACCTCATGTGGCTGCTGCATATACCTTTCTACAACACTAACAGCATAAGTTAAATCAGGTCTTGTATGTGTAAGGTACAACAAACTACCAACTCGTTGTGTGTACAATGAGCAATCTACCAAAGGAGAATAACCAAATTCACCTAGTTTTATGCCAGAAAGAAATGGGAACTTGCCTGCGTTACAATCATCCATTTTGAACTTTATTATCAGTTCTAAAGCATAATTATGTTGGTTGAGAATTATTCCTCTTTCATATTTCTCAATTTCCAGTCCTAGAAATTGTTTTAGCAATCCTAGATCTATCATTGCAAATTCACTGCGTAGAGATGCCTTAATTGATCCAATTTGTTTGATGCAGCTCCCTGTAATTAAGAGGAAATACACATATAGTAAAATAACCTGAAATACATGAAATTTTTTATGCAAATACACATTTGGATCATATTTTCATCAAATGAAACCAATTGAGAGCAAAAAACTATCCATTTTAGCATACCAATCCCTTGGGGCTTGCTTGAGCCCATAGAGTGACTTATTCAACTTGCAAAAAAGTGAAGGATACTCTTCAAAACCTTTAGGTCTCTGCATGTATATCTCTTCCTGTAGTTCACCATGGAGGGGAATGCACTCTTTACATCCATGTGGTGAACCTCCCAACCTTTACTAGCAGCAATGGCTAGAACTAGCCTACTTGAATCCATGTTTACAACCGGTGCAAAGGTCTCGGTGTAGTCCACTCCTTGGACTTGAGAAAATCCTTTAGAAAATAATATGGAATTATACTTAATATAAGAACCATCTTCAGAAATTTTTGTTTGAAGTACCCACTTACATTGCACAAGCTTCCTCTTGGGAGGCAAGGGAACCAATTCCCATGTCTCATTCTCTTGGAGAATTGAAGTCATATTGCATGGATGATTTGCACCTTGGATAATGAAAATATTCCTAATGTGACTATGGATCAGATCCCATCATCATATAATAGTTCTCATTAAGAGAAATTTCACTTGCATAAGAAGCATTGTGAAATTGGGATCTTGTTTTTCGTGTGTTTTCCTAGGATCTAGAGGATTACCTGCTAGATCCCCAATAGCTTGTATGGTTTTCTCAGCCCATTCGAGCCTTGAAGGTGAGTCATGTACAGAAATGTCATATTCAGACATGTAATTATCAGAATTATAAGAAAAATCAGAGCTTGAATTATTAATTACATCATCATGGTGTTGGGGAGAAGAGCATTTCCCTCGGTGCTAGCTGAAAATCTCGTATGATCTCCTCTTCGAATTGCACACTCCTTCTCAATGAAAGTTTTGTTTGTGGATGTATCAAAGAGATTATAACCCTTTGTGTCTTCACCATAACCAACTATGATACATTATTTTCTCTATGGTTGCAATTCCTTCCTTGTTTCTGTTGGAATTCAATCCCATGCTCTTGACCCAAAAGTTATGAAATGTGAGACATTTGGTTTGTGGCCAAACCAGGCCTCGTAGGGAGTTTTTCCTTTGACTGATTCATGTAATGCCCTATTCTGAACATATGCATCACAATTTATGTCCTAAACCCATATCTTGGGACTTAGATCCTTTTCCTCAATCATGCATGTGGCCATCTCCTTGAGAGCCCTATTTTTCCTCTCCTCTACATCATTTTGTTGTGGTGTGTAGGGGACCGAATGTTGCATTTGGATGCCACATTCCTCACAAAGATACTGCATATTTTTATTGACATATTATTTACCATTATCAATCCTTAGGATTTTAATCATATTCCCACTTTCGTTCTCTACTAAGGCCTTCCAAATATTCAATGTCTTAAAGACTTTAGATTTTAACTTAAGGAAGTAAACCCAACAAAACCTCGAGTATCCATCTATGAATGTGTGAACATACCTTGATCCTCCATAGGAGGGAGTGGGAATATGACCAATGAGGTATGAATGTACCAATACAAGTGTTTTTGTTTCTCTCCTAGCCTTCCCCTTCTCATAGCTACGCTCTGGATGCTTTCCCACTACACAACTAATGCATGCACCATTGGAAGATTTGATTTGAGGAAGCCCTTCCACCATCTCATCCTTATTCAGTGCTTGAAGGTACTTGTAGTTGATGTGTCCAAATCTCTCATTCCATAGCTTGGAGGTCTCATTGGCATGAGTTAGGAGTGCTTTCCCTCTGGAATTAGGAATAAATTTTGAGAATTTATACATTCTAGCTTGGATCTGCATACCCCAATGCCACAACTTGGTTCAAGGATATTTTTGCTATCTCTACAAAATATGGAGTAAATGTTACTCTCTTGGCTTCTCCTGTATGTGTCATTTGGTATACTGACAACAATTTTGTTTCCAAATCAGGTGCATGGAGGAAATCATTGAAATATCTATGCTCAATATTGATCCTGCCAACTCCCTTGGTTTGGATCTCAGAGTCATCACCCATTCAAACAGTTGGGCCACTATTCAAATGCATGGAAGAGAAGAGCTCTATGATAGATGCCACATGCCTGGATTCTCCTGAATCAATAATGAAGGTGGAGGGATCAGACAAACATACTACCAAGGCATGGAATTTCTCCATGTTCTCGGAACCTGAGTTGCCATATTTCTTCCTTGCACCATCTAGGAAAGGTATGTCATTTTTCTCCAGCAGTTGCGCCATTATGTCAATGGTATTCTTCATCCAGGAAATCTCTTGATTCCATACGTTGTGGCAATAGGTGCTTTTGGTTTTCTCCTTTCCCTTACTGTCCTTATGCTTTGAAGGATTTGAACCCCCATCAAGATTCTTGGGTCTGTCATGCTTCTTATTCTCTGGTTGTTCAAATTCTTTGCCTTTTGCTTTCCTTTGGAGGAATTTTAAACACCAGTAGCTAAGGCTTGATCATTTCTTAAATTGATGGTTACAATCTGAACTAGCTTGTCCTACTCATGGGTGAAGGAATCCATGAAGTTGTCTAGTGTTGGAATTTTCCAATTTCAAATGGTTAGCTTGCCAAAAAGGAATGTGCTAACAAACATTGATTATTATGGCCCCAAATTTGAAAGGATTGATAGTATCAACTGATCTTCTTTATTCTAAATTCCAAAATTCTTGGGTTGAAGTAATATATACTTAAGTTTGGTGAAGAACTCTTGGATGGTGTCAAAATGCACTGGGATTAGGCTAATGAGCTCGTTTTCAAGTTGATGTCCCCTCAATTCATAATTTTTCCCAAAGAGATATTTGAGTTTCTATAGAGATCATTTGGGTTTGTCAAACTATCAACATTGAATAGTATATCTCTTCAAATTCTTAGAGACATTAGTCCAAATGCCTCATCAAGCATATTGAAGTATTTTGACTTGTATACTACAGATTTTGGCTCCACTTCTGTACCCATGGTAAGCTTCTAGAGACCCTTAGATATCAGTTGGATGACCATCTCAGAATTCCATTCAAATTAATTCAATGGAGTGAAAAATATGTGGTTTTTCTCCATCTTTGCTTGCGCTAATGGTGAGATTTTGCTAAAGGTACCTGCAAAATATTAAATTTGATCTAAAAAATCTCTCAAAATGCAACTCAAATACTCAAAATTGATATGAAAATCTAGTGAGATCTAATACCATGTGATATTTGGATTGACAACAATATCTAGGAGTGCAAGAGACTCTCACAATTTGAATTAGTTGCAAAAACCAACAAAAAAGCTTGAAAGAGGAACAATTTTACATACACATGTGAACCGAAAGGGGATATTATTAAAATGTCAAAAATATGAATATGTTAATAAAATTTATATATTACATCTATATCAATTTTTGAGGCTTAGGAAGTGAAACTTGAGTGTACATGTGACATGGCCAAAATTGGCCTCAATTACCCCTAGGTTGACCAAACAAGATCCAACTCATCACAAACGGTGATGAATTATGGTGTGGAGATGAATAAAGTTTTATGGGGAAATCATGACTCAAAGGCATGTTTGTGTGATAAATTAGAGCTATGTGGGAGTCTCTAGGTCACAATAAATGCTCCTAGGAAAGCCAAAATGGACAAAACACACCAATAGCGCCCCCCTAGTCAAACCCAGATCACCCACATAAAGGATGTAGCACTCCAAGGAATTAAATGAGGGTGGACATGTGTTGGGTTGACCAACTATATCACTGGTGCATGTGTGAAACCTGTGAAAATAACCAGTTCACCTCCTAGACAAATTCTCTAAGTCTAAACTATAGTAATTTAATTCTAAGAAACAAATGAAATTGAGTAAGGTTATAAAACAAGGTACTAAGTGTTGGATTAATGTTCTAACAACTTGATAGGACATGGTGTACTCTTATAACACTTCAGATAAAGAATTGAAATTTTCATTATTTAGTTATATTTGAAGCTCGTTGAGGAAAATGAACTTGAATTACATTTTTGTACATTGAGTAATCAGTTTCTTGTTATCAATTATATTTTACAACTTCCCTGGATAAATCAGTTATAATCGCTGTTTAATTTTTCTTGAACAATTAGTCTATATTTTAGTCACTTGAAACCTTCTAAGATATTCCTCGAGAGCAGAGCAGACCACTTATATCAAAAACCCTTATGCAAGTGGAGGCCTTGTATTCATAGGATCTAGTCATCCCAAACAACTCAGGGATAGAATCATCTCCATGAGGATAAATTTGAAGCCTTTTTGGTTGGACTATTTCCTTTTGTTTATTTCCTTGTAGATCTTCTAGCAACCTACAAGCCCTGGCTATCAACAGAGGCACACACCCTCATTTATATACACCTCACACTCACTCAAGTTCTCATGAGAGAGAGAGAGATAATGAGGAGAGACAGATATCTGCTAGAGAATTCTTATTATTGGCATTGTTCATATTATGAAACATTATGTGTTACTATACTATTCTAAGAATGTTTGCGGGGTTTTTACCTTTATGGTTTCCCCGGTGAAAATCTTTGTGTCTTGTGTATCTATTATATCTTATGCATAGTGTTGTAATTGTTATTATTTAAGATAGAGATCCTAACTAAGCTAATAATATATAAGAAAAACTAAAAATGCGCCCCTCCAAGGTGCATATTTTGGCACTAAGATCGAAGTTTTCCAGTGGGAAGATCCTCTGGAAATTCAAGCCCTAGTTTGGCTTGAAACCAAAAAACTAGTAAACTAGAAACTATAGTCTAGGATATTGCAAGTCTAGTTTCAAGGGTTGGAATTTGGATTCTTTAGAAACTAACTGTACCATCATACTCGCCTTAGTCAGGTGCATCTTTTTGTGAGTACATTTTTTCATTTCTGAGAAATTTTCAATTTTGTCATTTTCTGATCTCCGAGACAAGATGTCTCCAAGCACTAAGATTGATGACAAGTTGGAATGTATAGAAAAATTGCATGCTTGGAAATATAGAATAGGACTCATTCTAGAAGAGACTGGTATTACAAAGTTTATCAAGGGATTTGTGCCGAAACCCAAAGAAGATGAAGTAACCAAAAATTACAATAAAGACATAATTAGAGTCAAGATGATCATAGCCGATTCCTCAAGTATCCTCTAAGGATACACCTAAGTAGATTTTTTATTCCCTATAAATAATGTATGAAGAAGAACCTCCTAAGAAGTCATCAAAGGAAGAAGTTAAAGAATGTATTCTATTCTCCACTCTATCCAGGTCTTTGACACCTGGAAGTGATACATGGTTGATTAATAGTGGTTCTTCAAAACACATGACAGGTCAAAAGACGACTCTCTCGAGTTTTGAAGAAAGGGATTCTCCTCAGAAAGTTTCACTAAGATATGACTATCAATATCCCATCAAGGGAATATGATAAGCCACATACAAGCTTGATTCATGAACCCCAATGGAGATGAAGGATGTATTATATGTTCCTGGATTGAAGAGGAATTTTATTTCTATTTTATACCTAGACAAGAAAGGATTATTGGTTTCGTTTATAGATGGTGAAGATATTATGTGACCTAGAGATAAATATCTAGAAGATGCATTTGCCAATGGGATAGAAAAAGGAGGTCTGTATAAACTGAAACTTCACTCTGAATAAGCCTTGATTCATGATACTATGTTTGTGGAGTATTCTACAACTGAACCAATAGTACACTCTCATCTTTCTATGGGGTGGGTGAATCCCAATTGACATAAAACAAATCAATTAGTACAAAAATCCTAAGATCTAAAACCTTTTTCCATTGAGTATGATAAAGGGAGGAAGAGAGGAGAATACCTCTCTAGTAGCCTTGTTGTTTGATTGAGTCCTTTGATGGTTATCCTTTCATCTCCTTGAGCCTCCTTCACACCTACAAATCTCACTACCAAAACCTTCCTACCAAACTACATTTAAGAAATATGGGTTAGATGTAATTTCTTACCAATTTCTACATCCAACATGAAGCTTAAATGAAAATATTGAACAAGAATTGGGAACAAGATTGAATTGATTCATAATAGATGGAGAAATACTTACATAACTTGAAAGTTCCTTCCTTCTCCATATCTTAGACCTACTCCTCTACCATCCATGCCTTTGATGTCGAAAAATTTATGGTAGAAAAGTAATTTCTATCCCTTCATTCGTCTGACATGCCTTTTCTCTCTAATTTGTCTCCCCTAATTAACCTCATATGCCATCCATTTATTGGATTGGGATTTGAGCATCCAATATATTAATCATGAATGTGGGATTATGATTTTTGCAATTTTTTTATTATTTCCTTCAAAAACCCACTTTCCTCAGTTTTTATGCATTTCAACTTGATTTTCAATATTTCTAGGACAATTAATGCCCATGTTAGGCATTTTTCCACTGTGTGAGTTATAGGAACTGGGTTTTGGCCCTTAAGTGGTCATGGACTTTGCCTCTTTAGAGCCACCTTGTCTTCAAACATTTCTTCCTTTGTGGAAGCAATGGTCAAATCAGAGATTCAAACTCTCAATTGGTCAAAAACTCCGATCTTCATGTTGCGGTAGAGGTAGAAATATGTTTTCAGACCATCACTCTTAAGGGTGTTAATTTTATTGTTAAAAAAATCCCCCTAATGTGTGAGGTCTGAAGTTATGCTAAGGTCTGAAATACATTGAAAGATATTTTATTATGATACTCTTTAATGGTGAAGGTAGGATGGTAAAGGAGTAGGATATTGAGCATAGGAGTTGAAAAGAACCTGCATGTCAAACAAGGCAATAAATCACATACTCAATATCTTTTTGAGGCTGGCATACCCATTCTGAGCATTAAATGAGCATGTCCACAAAAAATACACATTGGATGCATGTCAAAAAGAAAAAACAAATACAAGCACTTTTGGATCAATACAAAATATCCAGGTCTTTGTGGTGCTTTGACATGGAAGTCTAAGCTTGTGCAACTCGGGAAGTACATCGATGACTGAGAAGACTATTTTTCCCAAGGTATTGAAATAAGCCAATGATAGTATGAGTCTATATCATGTGAATAAATGAGTCAATGTCAAGCATAATAAAACAACATATGATTACCAGTCATTGATGTATACTATTAATAGATGTGAGGAGGCTCGCCGATAATGATGATGGAATCTAAGGTACTAGAGTAAAAAATAACAAGTGTGAATAGATGTTCTGAATTCGAACACTTGTAGAATCAAAAAATCAGGGTTCATTAGTGTATACCCACTATCATTTGCAAGGAATCCTACCACTAATGACTACAAGATCGAAGGTACTCACTAGGGTTTCTAGATCCATTTCCTAGATGATCTTTGGAATCGATAGGAATAGATCTATCATAAGGAGGGACTTAATGCATCCCACATCAACTAATGTGAAATTGAGATCAATAGGTTGATATAATTTGGTAGAGTTGTGAGATCGAACACTGTATACTGACACAAGGAAGGTTGACATGATTGCTTAAGAATATTTGAGGAGTAGGTGATACTGGTTTGACTTCCCCTAAACACATAACATGACACATAGTGACACTTGGAAACATAGGACTTGAGTTACCAAAATTTGTGAAATTATCCAATTCTAGGTGAATTAACAAAATATCCATAGATGAAAGGAAGGATAACCTATGGGTGTATATCTGTTCAAATTGTTGGTACAACTTCCTAAGTCAAATGTAAAAGGTGTACTTATAACTGAAGCAAGGATATGTGTCGTGTTCAAGTGTGACAAGGACTCAATGTTGGAATTTTCTCCATGATGAATTATGAATAGATTCAATGATCTTCCTATTTTATTTTTTTTGTTTTTGATTTTTTAGTGATTTTTCATGTTTTAGCTTGAAAAAGAATAAAGAATGCTATCATTACATAAGAGGGAACTAGTGTTGCAAGAGCGTGTGCATATTTTTTAAGAACACGGGTCAGGCCAAGGCAAGGATATGTACTAGAAACATGGGATGATCTAGTTGTGCACACTCTTTCGGATGTTCCCTCCATAGGTAGGCTATTTCAAGTAGGATTATGTGTTGACATACGGTGAAATAGAACCAATTAACAGTAGTTTTCGTCCAATATGGTATCTTGGCCAAGTAGGACAAAAGGAGTGATGGTTTTATTCCATGATGATTCTTGTGAAAAATATCAACACCATGGATCATCGTTTGTCATTCAAATCCTAGATCAGAAATTTTGAACATGTCAATTCCGCCAAAATATTGTAAAAGTAACCATAACCCAACCGTTTAGGTAACCAATAGGCTTCAATATATACATTTAATATCTGAAATAACAATTATAAGTACATGACTCATCTTTTACAATTCTTGTAGGAATCACCTCTTTCGAGGATGCATCTCAGAATCAATGAACCATTTACTTGGTAATCTTTCGGTTGTAGGTGAGTCTTCAAGTTGTATTAGGAATTCGAAATAGTTCAAAAGTATTTCTTTAATTTTTGATATATTCGATTTTTTATGAAATTTTTTGGACATTTTCTTTTGAAGAAAAATATACAAATGAAGAAAGCGTTTATACTACTCTTTTTGGTGTGTGCAAATTTATTGCAAAATAATGTTTTGGAACTTAAAGACACTTTTTGGTTCATGATGTACTTAGTTTTACTTTATACAAAGGAATGTTACTTCAAATTTTACTTATACTTTGAAATATTTGTTCAGATATGGTTCCATGTATTCAAAATACATGCTTTCTTTTTTGGAATGATGTATGACAAATATGCCAATGAAGGATGTAGTTAGCTAAGGAATCAACTAGACTATTTGAACTTCTAGGAGCATGAATATATTCAATGAATTCAAACTAACGTTCTAGAGGAAGAACTCGTAGAAACTTTCTAAACAGTATAGGATTGCGAACCCGATACTAACCATTTAACTGAGATACAACAAGTTGTGAGTACAGTTTAAAGGTTATTTGTTGGATGCGAAGGGTTTTGGTCTCGATTAGAAGCTCAATGGTGGCACTATATTTTGCAACATTATTGGTTAGAGGTCCAAGGAAAGAGCTTCCCAAACTAAGGACTTGATTTCCAGGTGTGAATATTACCCATGTAACGAAAGCAATGTTCCGAGATCCATGGTTGGTGCCATCCGCATATCCTAAATAAGTGAAAGTTTCCAATGACATCTATCAAGTTGAGATACCAAGAAAGAGAAGTGTGTGCACGAAATAACTATTGTAAAAATGTTTTTTACATATCAAAAAACATAATACAAAAAAATGTCGTGAGGCCTCAGTTCCTATGCATAGTATTTCTTTAGATATAGACTATTTTTTATCTCTGACAAGGGTTCCCCATCATAATTGGATAACTCATATGCACCTCTTTTAAATACTATTTTAACGACAAGTGGGCCAAACCATTTAGGGACAAATTTCCCTTTTCCTATTTTATCATTGTCTTGGTCACAAACCAAAACTAAATCGCCTTCTAAAAAGACTCACATATGGGATTCTTTGTCATATAGGGATTTGACTCTTTTCTTGTTTGCTTCTAAATTTAATGAGGCCTCTCTTCTAGTTTCATCAAGAGAATGAAGGTGGAGGAGTCGTTCTTCCTCTGTAGAAGTGTTAGGTAAGAGTTCGGTAGCCATTTTTAATGACAAGATCTCACATTCAATCTGAAACACAACTTCTTCTCCATAAACCAAATGGAAAGGAGTGAAGCTAGTCATTTTTTAGCAGAGGTACGGTAATCCCAGAGAAAAGAGAGAAAAATCAATGCCAGTTAGTTTTGTTCTTATTAACTATTCTCTGCAAAATGGTATTCAAAACCTTGTTGATGGATTCTACTTGACCATTGCATTAGGGATAATATGGTGAGGTAAAATCCTGCCGCAATCCTAACTTGGTCTTAAGTTCATCCATAAAGGAATTCCTAAAGTGGCTCTTGTTGTCTGTGACGATCTCTTTGGGTACACCGAACCTAGTTATCACATGATTGAATAAGAAATGGGCTGTAGTTTTTGTTCTATTTTCGAATGTAGGCATTTCCTCAGCCCACTTTGTAAATTAGTCCACTGCTACTATGATGTAGTGGTGTTCATTAGATGAAGGTGGGTTGATTGTTGAATAGTCAATGGCCCATTTAAAAAATGGATGCTTGGTTACTACAAGCCGTAACAGAGTGGGATGTGCATTGTGTGCGCATTTTTCTTTTATAAATATGGTAAGGATGACCTTTTTTAATGGTATTTATGTAATATTTGAAGATTGTGGGCCAAAATTATCCTGCACGCAATATTTTCTGGGAGGTTTCCCACCCAGAAAGTTGACCTCCACATGCTCCTGCATGGCAATCATTTAATACCTGCTCAACTTCTTTATGGAGTACAAATGTCTTAGAACTAAGTCTATTCCCCTATGGTATAAAGTATCCCCAATTATGAGGTATCTTCGTTCCTGATATCAGATGCGACGTCGTTTCATGCTAGAAAATTGAGCATCGATCCTTTGGGTTTGTGGATATGTAATTAATGTTCCATACCAAGGATCAGTAGTGGAAATGAGAAATAAATGTTTTTCTTCCCAAGACACTTCTTCTATTGTTTCTTCGTTATTGCCAGGTAACTCAGACACTAGTTCTGTAAGTGTTAAAAACTTCTTGGATTTAGCGTTTACAAATTCGAGATAAAACTTTTGCAAAATTAATATCCATTTTGGATACTTTCCCCTGATGATTTGACGGGACAAAATGTGTCTCATGTGGTTCATTTCAGCAACCATAGTCATTTTTTATTGGAAGTATAATGTCTAAGTCTTTGGAGAACATGAACTACTGCCAGAGATAGCTTCTCCACCTGGGAATATCTGAATTCAGGGCTAGCGAGGAACTTACTAAGATAATATATGACATGTTCTCAAGATGAATCATCCTCTTGGAACAAAGCCATCCCTAAAGTGGATTTGGTTTCCACCAAATATAGTAAAAAATATCTAGCTTAGCCCGGGGGACTATGCACTGGGGTTGACACGAGGGATTTTTTCACTACATCAAATGAGTGTTGAGCCTGTTCATCCCATATGAACAATGCATCTTGTTTTAAGAGACACATGAAACCTTTATAAATTTCATCATAATTAGCAATAAATATTCTTAAGAATGTTGCTTTTCCTTGTAGGCTTTGAAGCTGTCTAATTGTTTTCGGGGAAGGAAACTGCAATATTGCCTCAACCTTAAGGGGATGTACTTGGATACCATCCTTGGATACAATGAAACCAAGTAAATTCCTATACTCCACACAAAATATGCATTTATGTGGATTCAATCTAATGTTATACTGTCGACATTGAAGGAAAACAACACATAAATGTGCACAATGTTCATCTCTTCTCGTAGATTTGGCTGTCAAGTCATCGAGATAAACCTTGAATATTTTCTTAATAACATGAAAAGAATATGAAATGGATATTTGAAAAGTAGCCCCGATATTTTTAAGGCCAAAAGGCATTTTCCGATATGTAAAATTGCCCCATGGGAAAATGAAAGTCGTTTTGTGTTGGTCTTCTTTCTTAATCTGAATTTGGTTGTAACTGGAGAATCCATGCATGAATGAAAATATTTTGTTACCAGCACACTCATCTATAATTTGATCAATGAAGGGCGTGGGATAATTATCTTTGGGGAAAGCAAAATTTAAATCCCTAAATTCAGTACAGACTCAGATTACCCCTTGTTTTTTAATCAATTGGAACATGACTGGATAACCACTCAGTTAATAGCACATGATAAATGAAGCGATATTTCAACAAATTTTCTACTTCTTATTTGATGCAAACATATTTTTTAGGATTTACTGGACGTAATTTTTGTCTCACGGGTTTGACATCTAGATAGTTTGTTATCTCATGTTGGACAATGCTAGGATTGATTCCTGGAATTTCTTCATTTGACCAAGCAAAAACATCACAAAACGCTTTAAATAGAGCAGTATATTGAGTGATTTATTCTCGAGAGCAATTGGAACATATATTGATATTCTCAACGATACCTGGCTTGATGGATATGTTGATAGCAATGTTTTTTTTGTTTTTTTTCCAAATTTCCTTTCAAAAGCACATTGTGTGTTTGGACAGGGAATTGGTACCTTTCCATATCATCATCAAGGTTAAAATTCTCATGTTTTACTTCTAAGGAATCTGGTTTTGAAATAAATGATGACCTATGATGCATGTTTTCCAATGGTCGTTCTGATATATTCATGACTACCATTGGAGCTTCATCAAATGAAAATGTTTGATGTAAGATGTCCTTTCAATTGGGAGTATTGATAGCCCATACGGGTGATGTATACAGATCATATTCCTCCAATGGAGAAGGAATTTGATCTGAGTCTGCTGAATCATTTTGAATTGATTCATATGATATTTCTATAGCAGACAATGGTGTACTACTCCTACTTTCATCAATTGTTTCAGAATGTATTTCCTTTCCTTTACTAGTTTGAGCTTGGATGTCTGCTACCGTAGTTCCATCTAATGAAGTGGAACCCATCGTCATATTGGATTTGGTGAAAAGAGTTAATGGAAAGTGAAATTCTAATGTGATAGTGAAAATTGGAGCAGTTTCAGGGGTATATGTTGGTGGAGGGATTATGAAGGTTCCCATAAGGAAAGAGTCTTTGAACATCCCACTCTGACATCTTGAATCACTAATTTTGAATTCTCCACAAAAGGTACATTTGAGTGGATACCGGTTTCAGGTGTGCAGTAGTCCAACTGATTGATTGTAATGATCTTCTCTTAATGGGGGAACCCAATCACTTGGAATACCGAAGACACTACTGCTGTAATTGCATGTATCCAACTACGTCCCAATAAAAGTTTGTAATCTATGGGTGAATGCACTAACTCAACATCGACATTAACTGTTTTACCTCCCAATTCAATTGGGCAAGACGTAATGAGTCCATGAGGTAGGAATGAGTGTCCATCAAATTTTTAAATACTTTGTGGTATGGTTTCAAAGTGGGAGATCAAGCCTTTCCAACATCCGAAAGACATGACACAAGTGGAGGCTCCTTTGTCTATAACAGTTTGAAAAATATTCATCCCATGTGACAACACTTTGATCTAAAAAGCGACATGTGATGGAGGCCTACTTGTTAACTGTTCTAAATCAAAGGTGATCAAACTAGTATCGTTGAGATCGACTACGCCAAGCGAAGACAATAGTTATTTTCTTTGAGTTGGACAACTTTGTAATACCTCTAAGCCCAACATGGAACAAGATGCTTGAGCTAAGTCTCCCACTATACTATAGTTTGAGCTACTCTCGCATTAGGATTATATTTTGATTTACTTAACACCCCTTTTGGGGGATGAGGCATTACGTTAATGGTTGGTTTATAAATAGTGATAGAGCCATTTGGTTTTTATCCCGATGAGTCTGAAACACTAGGTGGTGTGTCATAGGAATGATCCCTTGCTTAAATATTGACCTCATGATCTAGTCCAAAGATGTTGGTAATGGGTGGATTTCCTCCTTGTGGAGGGTTTGCTTGGTTTTCCCCTTGCGGGGGTACCATAGCTGTAACAACCATATATTGTTGTTGAGAAAAAGGTTGATTCAAGATAGTAGGTTGTTGTGGTCCACTTCGTTGAGATAACATTTTATGAATGTCATCCATATGAGGGAATAAGTGAGTAGGATGATCTCCTTGAAAATTTTTGCAAGGGTACATGTTTTTCCATTTCTCTTGATTTCCTTCTCATTGATTATTCATTCTAGTTTCATCTCATGTCTCGGCATTAGCATTTGGATTTTTATTTTGTTTCTTCTTTTTTCCTTTTTTGGTTTGTGGCTTGGACCGTGAGGATTTTTGAAGTTTGGGTAGGATTTGTAGGTTAATGGTTTTCTTGTCCAGCTATGGGTTGATAAGTTTGAACTAAAACTTGTCCCATTTCCTGACTAAGTCGATCAATTCAGATGACAAAAGCAATCACACCATCTGCATGAGGTCCTTTCGATGGTCTTGCTTAATTGGTTGCAGGTCTCATAGCAAGGGGTAATATTAAATCATAAAGTGTGCCCTATTGTGAATATATCAAATCGATTTGTTGGGCACTATGAATGAGTTGAATAGGAGGACGTAAAAATATTGGTTATTCCCAAGAGTTTTCCCATTCCATTGCGGGATGGCATTGAAACGTGAATTAACTCCTTGTGGATGTAGACTCCAACAAGTTTGATAGTTTTTTAGGATTTGACTATTCCAAGGATATTGTCCTTGTAATTGAGAATAATTCCAATGTGGATTCCCCCCCTATGTGGCTAGGTTCCTGAAAGATTGGTTACTTTTGAGACCCATACTACTCGAGTTTAATATAGGATTCATAGGTGGAGTGCGCCCTGGCATAGTGGCCGTTGGATGTGTAGGATTGGCCCCAAACATTGTGCTAGGATTAGTAGGAGGATACCCTCCTCAGACATTTCCACTAATTTGCAGATGATGGCTCCAATTGTTATTCATGTTCCAAGGTCCATTTCATCCACTAGGAATATTACCATTCCAAGATGTAGAGTTTCCTCTAGAAGTGGAACCTAGACAAGTATTAGGTTGACCAAAAGGATTCAAATTAGCTCCCTGTCAATTTTGACCTTGATAATCCCTGCCATATGGGAACCCCATGTTTGGGAAGGTACACCCTCCAGTAGTGATACATGTATATGAAGTGGATGTACTTCTAGGATTGGAACTTGGAACTATACCAATGAGCACTCAAGTGTTGGTTGAACTTTGTTATTAACAAGCATCTTAACTGTTGGTATTTTCATTGGGGTCGAATTGGAGGTATTACCTCCTCCAGCCACCATTTGTGGTTTAACTGATGTGGTTACTAGAGCTTCTGAAGAAGCCAAAGGGTTAAGTTTTAGATTTTGCATGTTATTTGGATGTGTGAAAAGAGGGTTGAGGTTATCCAATGATTCACTTACCACAAGTATTACTGGTTCTGAAAGATGCAAAGGTGGATTAGCTGGATCAGCTGTATGGTTTTCTATCATTTCAATTTCAAATGGATCAAGATTATCAACTATTTATGTAAATGGTTCAGGATTAGGCTAATGATGATCTTCTCTATTATTATTAATTGAATTTAAAAGTGGTTCAATTTCAAAGTATTCAAAGTTCTGGTTTTGTATCTATCTCTGTGATTTATTGGGGCCTTCTAGTTCTGGTGACTCACCTCGCTGCCGCCGTGATTTGTGGGTCGGGAGAGAAGCCACTTTGACATTTGAGTTTTTAGAATTGAAAAATATATAAAAATGTAATTAATCAATTCTAGAGGAAATATAGAATCCAACAAAAAGAAAAGTGTCCATGCCACTAAAAATGTCCATAAGGAAGCAACAAGCAAACTTATTTCCAAAAAATCGAGGTTTAGTGGAAAGTTGGATTTTTAGAGGGCCTTCCAAAACTAGTAGGCCTTGAGGGAAATTAAGCATTAAGAATTACTAAATAGTGAAGGTACGCAAAAAATTTACACTATTCTTCAATTTCCAGAGGTGCAAGTGTTATCTCTTGGATATTCACCCTCCCAATGAGCTGAAACAACCTTATGTCTTTCTTAGGTATTGCAAGTGTTACCCACTCACAACAGCTTGTGTGATGCCCTAGGAAAAGAAACTATGGTTACCACTTCACAATCGCTGGTCGAGTAGGATAGTCATCAATCCAAGATAACTCAAATACACTAGCTATGTCAAAAAAGTGATGTCACCCCAAGGACTTGTTACTTAACTAAGATACTGTAATGTTACCACTTCACAATTGTTGGTCAGGTAGGGCAGTCATCAATCTAGGATAAATCACATAGACTAGCTATCTCAAAAAACTGATGTCACCCCGAGGACTTGTAACTTAGCTGAGATACTGAAATGTAGTCATATACTACCGTTACTAATTCGAATTGACCTCATGCTTAATGCTTGTGTTAGAATTGCTTTCCCGGCAAGCACTCTTTTATACTAATTGATTTGAATCTCTTTAATCAATGCTAGTTTCAAATTTTTGATGCTTTGGTGTGTTAACTCACCATCCTAATCTTGTTGGTGATATCAAAGATAAAATATTGGTTGTTTTTAGATTAAGCATTGGTTTTAAAGGTAATTCGATCAGTTTCAAGGAGTGCTGGTGAAATTAATGGTATTGTGACTTGTGCTACTGAACCAAACAAATGCACAGATTATTTTAAACCTATATTTTCATTTGATGAACTTTTATACTATGGGAGAGTAATAGTTTCTTTGAGATCCTTCAGATATGCATATTGCAAAATAAAATCACTTTCACAAATTTGAAAAAAGAAGTTTTCAATTTTTTAGCAAGGGTTCAAGAGGTTGGCTTCAAACATAAGATCTGTTCAATTTATTTCAATTATCACTATTTAGAAACAAAAAATGTTTGCATATTCAATGTTTTTCTTGTTTCCAATAAGTCTCTTAAACTGATGTGTACATGTAAGATCATGATTCAGTTTTGATTTTTCATGGCAATCATCTACACTTGAGATACAATTTCACGTTCACATGACCTCCTGAATTGAAAGTGAAGATGATACTCGTGGCTTGAAAATATGCTTCAAAACTTCAAAGGATTCCTATTACACTTGAGATCCACTTTCTTATTCATAGGACCACGCGAAAGCACAAGTGAAGAGGATACTCATGGCTCAGAATTTTGCTTAAAAATAAACCTATGTATTACACTTGAGATCCCTATTTCTCTTTCACAAGATCTCTTGAATGTGCGAGTGAAGAGGATACATAGGACTCGAAGACAAATTATCTTAAGAAGCTTGAAAATAATGAAAAAGATCCTCTCATTGTTTTTGAATTGATATTGAGTGGTAGGTTCATATTTTGAGAATTTATGTGAATTTCATCATAAATGATGGTCTTAAGAGTGTATTAGTGGTTATTTCAATTTTTGTGGCAGGTCATCAAGTCCATGTGACTTCGAAATTCATGGCCTAAAGGTTCATAAATTGAAACAATGTGCCATGTTCTTTAGTTTTCAAACAATTTCCTTAGGAAAATGTGTGATTAAAATTACCAAATTAGACAAAATTTTAGATGTTCAAGAGTGAAATAAAGGACTTAAATAGTAAACATGTCATAAAATTTCAGATATGAGCATTCAAAACTTTGAACAAACTTAAAAAAACTACTTCTCAAAGTGATTTTCCTAGTTTTTTAAGGAGTTTTCCAAGCCCTCTAAACTTGAGTGAAAATGTCCCCAAATCCTTCAAATATTCTCCTAAAAGGTAATAATATGACTCAAAAAGTGTTAGGATTTCAACTAAGGTTCTGTAAAGTCTTAAATGAACTCCATCCAATGCCAAAAATCAATGATTTCAAAAAGTTTCAATCTCAAGCCACATGCACATAAAAAATTAAAATTTTCAAAAAATCCAAAACTATTGATAAAAATATATGAAATTATACTGTAAAATCAATTATAGGGTTTTCTAATCTTTCCGTATTAAAAAAATCACTCAAAACAGACAAGAATTGAGGATTTTATGCCCAAAATACTAGACTTTGTTCTATACGGGACTGTTCAGAGAATAACCACATGTATATGAAGGTATACACAAATTATATGTGTATGAACTGACTGTATATGCACCTATCACCACTATGACCCACACATATCAAGAAAATGGAGATCTCATGAAAAAAACCCTCAAAAATGTCAAGCATTTTAACTTTCAAAAGGTAGATCTAAGACGGTTTTGACCTCCATAACTTATCTACATCCTTCTAAGACCAAGATAAAGCATGCATTCAAATATTTAAAAGGTGAAAATCACCCAAACAAGGGGAAAATATCAAGAAAAATAGTTTCAAGAGAAGAACCCCTTATCTCCCCAGCAGAGTCGCCAATCTATTAGTGGAGTATTATGCAACTAAAGAAATAGTATACTCTCTTATTTCGATGGGGTGGGTGAATCCAAATTGACAGAAAACAAATCAATTAGTACACAAATCCTATGATCTGAAACCTTTTTCCATTGAGTTTGAGAAGGGGAAGAAAAGAGGAGAATACCTCTCTAGTAGCCTTACTGTTTGATGGATTCCTTTGATGGTTGTCCTTGCAACTCCTTGAACCTTTTTCACACCTACAAATCTCACTACCAAATCCTTCCTACCAAACAATATTTAAGAAATATGTGTTAGATCTAATTTCCTACCAATTTCTACATCCAACATGAAGCTTAAATGAAAACATTGAACAAGAATTGGGAAGAAAGATTGAATTCATTCATAATATATGGATAAATACTTACAACCCTCGCAAGTGCCTTCCTTCTCCATAGCTTAGACTTACTCGTCTACCATCCATGCCTTTGATTCCCAAAAATTTATGGTAGAAAAGTAATTTCTAGCCCTTCATTTCTCTAGCATTCCTTAGCTATCTAATTTGTCTCCCCTAATTCACCTCATCTGCCTTCCATTTATAGGATTGGGCTTTGAGCATCCAATCTCTTAATCATAAATGTGGGATTAGGATTTTTTAAGTTTTTTTATTAGTTCCTTCAAAAACCCACCTTCCTTAGTTTTTAGGCATTTCAAATTGATTTTTAGTATTTCTAGGACAATTAATGCCCATGTTAAACATTTTTCCACTGTGTGAGTTATAGGAACTGGGTTTTGCCCCTTAATTTAACACCACAGTTTTGACCCTGTTGCATTAAATGTATATGATGTATATATTGTAAATAATCATGGTGCAGAGCTAAAGGCCAAGGCCCCACCATCGATTGGTTATGCTATGTTTCGGATTGAAATTGTCATCGATAGTATATCGGGGCATGCGACATACCTATTGAGTTTTATCATCATGTAAATATGCATCTTTAATTAAATGAACCCCAACCATCTATGTTCGCAGCAACTAAGGGGGGGGGATGTCAAACCTTGATCCATGAGAGAAAATCCATGTTTCACCACCCTTGTTTGATCTTCCCATCTTCCCTTGTTTTATCCAACCACCACCATTAAAAGCTCTGCTATTAGTTGGGGCAGCTAAGGCTGGGAGTGGAGTGTGGCAGGACTGTTAGTCCTTTCCCACATGCACACTCCACCAGCAGATTGAACCTCACGATGGGCAGAAGAATGACTACGCCCCTCATTCCATTCTCTCCACTATGCATTATCTCCATTGTCTGTTCATTCCTCACGATAGTCTGTTCATTTTTCCTCACGCATCCAAGAGAGAGGATCCGTATCCACTATTATTCACATCTCCCACACAGAGGAATCTGGTGTGTTTTGATCTGTATTTGGGATTTGGTGTAAATCTTCTCTCATGCACTGGGTTCTGTGTTGTTGTTACTCACACACCAAGATGGGAGCCATTCGATCACTATCACCCATGATTTTTCCTGTGGAGAACCATTTTTACGCTTAGGGACTGTGTGTCAGGAGACTATATTTTATTTCCCAGTGTGGTCTATGTAAGTTTTCGGGGTGAATTTGTGGTCTAGGACAGACTATTGTTTTCCCCATGTTGTGAATTGTGCTCACTGATATGTTTTGGGACTGTTGTTTTCCCCATGTTGTGAGTTGTGCTCACTGATACATTTTGGGACTGTTGTAATTCGCTTGGGATTCATTTTGGCTACGATAGGGCCAAGAATGACTCGGGAGTCACTTTCCCTATTTAAGCTGTAACTGCTGATTGATTGCATGCCTGCAATGGTTGGTATTCGGACTGTGTAGGGACAAGGGATGGGGGCTTGGTTTGCTTGATAAACCTGGTGTGTTTGGAAACAACACAGGCAGAGCTAGAGGGTTGGATTTCTTCTCCACAACCCCTGAATAGAACTGGAAGGGAAGTCAGGGCCTGAGGGACTGTGTAGCAGAGAAGGGACTAATTCCTTGTTTTGGGTGTGTGTGGGTGTCTTAGAAGTCAGGCTATTTCTGGTGTAGGTGTTCCTAGCTCTGTAATGAGCTCACCAACTTAGCATTTATCCTTTCCCAACTCCTTAATGGCATGATAAACCCAACTGTGTTGTCTTGGTTGTGTTTTGTGTATCCTTGGCTATGTGTAAGCCTGTTTGTTCCTTATTCCTTGGGGAATCATGCCCAGCTCGGGGGTGGCAGCATTGCTGAGAGATTTAGGATCATGCTAGCCTATGGTTGGGCGGAACGTTGCAGCGACGTAGCTGGTTACGGAACGAGTTCTTCATAAGATAAGTAATCTTGTCTCTTTTACTCCTGCAATCATTTTTCTGTTAATGAATATGGTGAACATGTTGAATGCTTGTATGAATGTATGTTGCTTTTGTTGTGTATGATAAATAATTGTATTTGTGTATGTTTTAGTTCAAATCATTTTGTTTCAACACTTTATGAATGCACATGTTCATGGGGCTGGTTGCTCAGATGGTTAAGGCCATGGTAGCGTCCTCTTCACTGGTCGGAGGGTCGGGGATGTTACAGTGTGGTATCAAATCTCATGTTGTAGCATGGGCCTGAATGAGCCATGAAGGATGCAGTGACAGAGGCAGGATTTCTTCCTTCCCAGCGGAGATCAAAAGTTATGACAGAAAACTTCCATAAAAATTTGCTTAAGTGTTTGAATTGTCGGTTCACTGGAACACTTAGCGGGAAGAACTTTCTATGTAGCGGAGAGCTAGGCGAAAGCACACCCGATGAAGGATAGTTGGAAGGAAAATTGTGGAAAATTTTCTAATATTTCGACATCCGTCGGCGGAACATAGTTGATCGAGCGCCCGCCGTTGCGGATGGCTAGACAACTATGAGTCCGACAGGTAAGGCCTCCAACCACCGACACAATAAAGAAAGTTCAAATTTTTTCTAAGTAATGAAAACATTGGCCATCGGAAGCAGAAAGTGGTTTGTGAACCCACCATTTCGGAATCCTAGAGTACTATCCTTCCAACAAGAAGAGACTGTCGATACTAATCAGGTTATGCCTCAGCAGATTGGGCCGCCGATCGGGAGAAGATCAAAGATGGTGGGCCGCCGTTGCTGCTGCTGATGGAACTATTTCACCTATGAAAAGAAGAGAATTGAGCCGATCAAGTGGCGCAAAGGAAGAATAAAGGGAAAATTTCAAAAAAAATTCTCGAAGTCCTGGAATCGTCGGCCATCGGCGATGGTTAGTTGAACACATTTCCGACACCTAGTTAATTCAGTTGCTGATGAGCTAGGTCAGATGAAGTTAGTGGATTGAACGTCCACCATTGCAATTGTCTAGTGGACTATCCTTCCAAAGGTTAAAAGATTCGATCGCCGACGCGGTAGTGCTTAGTGGATCCGATCGCCAATGAACAATGGAGGAATTTAGTTGTGCTGACTGTCGAAATGTCGAAATGATAGTTGGGATGAGACCTGATCCTGTACAAGGAAATTTTGAGTTTTCCATGGGATTTCCCAACAGATTTCAACTATTTTTCAGAGGGATTTTCAGCGGTTTTTTAGTAGATTTTCAAGGCAAGCCCCCTTGACCCCCGCCGTCCCCTTTAGATAGACGTTCTTTGATGAAGAAAATATTATGTTTGGGCAAATTTGTTATTTTATGATTTTTCCAGGAGAAGGTAAATAATTCTTATTTATATCAATGTATGCGTCTAACAGTTGTGTTACTAACATGTTTGTAGAATCATATTCACCTTCAAGGGCAGTATTCCAGGTAGTGCAGTTTGGTAAGTAAGTGGTGGTTCAGTTATGAGAACCCATGACGGATATGATGTTCGAGATTCTTACGAGCATGTGCGAGATGCAATGGAAGAAAATGTCCATAATGGAAATGATGACATAGAGTCCAATGGAAGGAGATTCCAAGAGACACCGTCAGATGTTGCAACTACCATGAGAAGCTTGATCAAAGCCCAGGAAGAGTAGCATTAGTTGAATGCTGCAATGTTGCAGAGTTTGACAGACTTGCAAAGAAATATAGACTCTGGATGAGGGACATCAAGACCAAAAGGTAGTAAGAGAAGTACTAGGAGAAGGAGAATGACTTCTAGTGTATCATCTAATTGTGAAGAATCCAGCAGAGACTCAAGTTCTTCTTCTCATAAAAGGAAAAGAAAGAGACACCATAGGGATCGCTCTCGGGATGAATTTAAGAAAGCTAAACCTCCTACATTTGATGGTGAGGTAAAGAATGGACAAGAGGCTGAAGCTTGGCTTCTTGGGATAAAGAAGTACTTTCAAGTGCATGACTATTCGGGAAACATGAAGGCAAGAGTTTCCATATTCTGTTTGAATGGAAGGGCATCCATTTGGTGGGAACACTTCAAGCAAGTAAAGAGGATCAGTGAAAGGAAACTTAAGTGGAAACAGTTCAAGAAGTATTTCAAGCATAAATACCTCTCTGACAGGTATTATGATGACAAGATTAAGGAGTTCCATGAGCTGAGATTGGGACAATGGACCATGGAAGAATATGCAAATAAGTTTTTGGAGTTGTTGAGGTATGTACAGTACATCAGAGATGAAAAAGTGAAGGTCCAACATTTTCTGAGTGGATTACCTCAGTCTTACAAAGATAGAATCGAGTTTTATGAACCTAGAACTCTTGAAGAAGCAATAAGGAAGGCTAAGTATTGTTATGAGCAAAGCAAGGGTAAGCCAGATTACCATAAGACATGGAAGGACAAGAAGAATGAGAAGTTTGACCAAAGAAAGAAAGGTTTCAAACCTTCTAACTTCAGGAATCATTAGAAGCAGCCATCCAAAGCTGAGAGTAAGCCAGTTGGAGTGATAGGAGAAAAGCCTAAAGATCCATAATAGAATAGAGGACCACTTCAATGTTGGAAATGTGGAGGACCCCACATGTGCAGAAATTGTCCACTCAAGAATGAGAGTGCAAGACCAGCTTACAACATTCAAGAAG
Source organism: Pseudotsuga menziesii (assembly GCA_001517045.1). NCBI lineage: Eukaryota > Viridiplantae > Streptophyta > Pinopsida > Pinales > Pinaceae > Pseudotsuga > Pseudotsuga menziesii. The sequence goes on from LPNX011053711.1 coordinate 58,695, forward strand.
TAGAAACAGTGGGTCAAGTAGTAAGGGCAGTCCCTAGGATTTATGCAGCATTGGAGGACTGCTAGGTAGATCACTAGTCAACTGTGGTTGAAGTAGTAGGTAAGATTGTTGAACAATCTATTTCTATTTTGATTGACCCTGGTTCTACTCACAATTACATTACTCCTAGAGTAGTGGAGATTTGTGCTTTTAAGAAGGTAAAGCATAGAAAATATTGGTTAGTTCAGCTAGCCACTGGAACTAAGAGAAAGGTCAGTGAAGTGGTAGAGAAATTTCCATTGGTCATGAATGGATTGGTTGCTTGTGTAGATCTGAATGTTCTACCGCTTGGTGACTATGATGTTCTCATTGGAATGGATTGGTTAGAAGCTCACAGGGTAAAGCTTGACTGCTACGATAAGACTTTTGAATGCATGAATGAAGAAGGGAACCTAGTAGTTGTGAAAGGTATTCCAAAGGTGATTTCAGTAAGGCAGGTTTCAGCAATGCAGTTAAAGAAGTTCTGTAGGAAGGGTTTCCAGTTGTATGTAGCCCATATTATGGAGACATCAGGAGATGAAACTCCTAGCTTGGAGGAATATCAGGGATGTGTTTACTGATGAGATTCTAGGGCTTCCTCCAAAAAGGGACATTGAATTCACTATTGAACTTGTGCCAGGAGCAGCACCAGTGTCCAAGGCACCCTACAGGATGAGTACACCGGAGATGCTAGAGTTGAAGATGCAACTGCAAGAGTTGTTGGAAAAAAAAGTATATTCGACCAAGTGTGTCTCCTTGGGGAGCACCAGTTCTGTTTGTAAAGAAAAAAGATGGTACACTCAGGTTATGTATTGATTACAGACAATTGAACAAGGTTACAGTGAAGAATAAATATCCTTTACCTAGGATTGATGACCTCTTTGATCAAATGAGGGGAGCAAAGTTATTTTCCAAGATTGACTTGAGGTCTGGTTACCATCAGGTGAGAATCAAGGATGAAGACATTCATAAGACAACCTTCAGGACAAGGTATGGGCATTATGAGTTTGTAGTGGTACCATTTGGTCTCACAAATGCACCAGCTACATTTATGTGATGTATGAATAGTGTCTTCAACATATATTTGGATAAGTTTGTTCTTGTTTTCCTTGATGACATTCTTGTTTATTCTAAGAATGAGGGAGAACATGAGGAGCATTTGAGATTGACATTGAAATTTCTCAGGGAGCATCAACTGTATGCAAAACTGAGCAAGTGTGACTTCTATAGAGATAGAATTCATTATTTGGGTCACATTATCTCAAAGGAGGGTATATCTATGGACCCTGAAAAGATTGAAGCCATTATGAATTGGCCTACTCCAAGAAATGTGACGGATGTAAGATATTTTATGGGACTTGCAGGATACTACAAGAGGTTCATTGAGGGATTATCCAAAGTTGCACATGCCATCACTTCTTTGCAAAAGAAGGGGATGAAGTTCAAATGGACATCGAGGTGTGTAGAAAGTTTCTAGCGGTTGAAGAATCTTCTCACTAGTGCACCTGTATTGAAAGTTGCAGATCCGGAGAAAGATTTTGTGGTGTGTACCAATGCATGCGGACAAGGGCTTGGAGGAGTCCTTATGCAGGACAACCATGTGATATGTTATGAGTCAAGAAAGCTGAAGGAGCATGAGAAGAACTATGCCACTCATGACCTAGAGCTTGCAGCCATAGTACATGCCCTCAAAATGTGCAGGCATTACTTGATGGGTAAAAGATTTGAGCTCTAAACAGACCATTGTGGTCTGAACTATTTGTTTGATCAGCCTACTCTGAATGCTAGGCAAGAAAGATGGCTAGAGTTTTTATGTGAATTTGATTTTGAAATCAAGCACATAAAGGGAAAGGAGAATAAGGTAGCTGATGCACTCAGCAGGAAGGTGTAGGAAATGCATGTGGCATCTCTTAGTATTTTCCAATCAGATTTGAGGCAGCAGATTGTTAATCATACTGCTAGAGATGAATTGTATGAACAGGTGAAAGACAAATTGCAACAGCAAAGTCTTGAGAAGAGGCATGAGGGATATAAATTGGAAGAAGATGGGCTTCTCACTTATAAAGGAAGAATTTATATTCCAGATGTAGCATATTTGAGGAGAGTTGTCATGGATGAAATCCATTAAGCTCCATATTCTGGTCACCTAGGATATCAGAAGACAATTGCTACAGCTAGAAGGCAATACTTTTTTCCAGGAATGAAAAGGGATATGGCTGAGTACATTTCGAGGTGTATGAAATGTCAACAGGTAAAGGTTGAGCATCAACACCCTACAGGTTTGTTGTAGCCTTTTCCAGTTCCGGAATGGAAATGGGAAGTTATTTCCATGGATTTTATTACAGCATTGCCAATGACTTGGATACAACATGATTCCATCATGGTTGTGGTAGACAAGTTGACAAAGGAAGCGCATTTTATACCGGTTGAGTCTACGCATAAGACCGATGAAATTGCAAAGATATTCATGAAGGATATTTTCAAATTGCATGGATTGCCGAAGGCAATAGTCTCAGATAGAGATGTCAAGTTCACTTCCAATTTTTGGAAGGGGTTGTTCGTAGATTTGGGTACAAAGCTAAACTTCAGCACTGCATACCATCCTCAGAAAGATGGGCAGACAGAGAGAGTTAATCAGATTCTTGAAGATATGCTTCGCATGTACGTGATGGACAAACCAACCAAGTGGGAAGATTACTTGCACTTGGTAGAGTTTGCTTACAATAGTGGACAGTAGGAATCCTTGGGGATGAGTCCGTATGAAGCTTTGTATGGAAGGTGTAGGACACCTGTGACTTGGGATAACCCAGTGAACAAGATTGCACTTGGGCTAGAATTGCTCAAGAAAATGGAGCAAGAGGTTGTAAAGATCAGGAAAAAATCTGAAAGCAGCACAGGACAGGTAGAAAAGCTATGCAGATAAGCATAGGGTGAATACGGAGTTCAGAGTTGGAGATCATGTTTACCTTAGAGTGAGGGAAAAGAAGAGTTCCTTGAAGCTTGGAAGTTGTGCCAAGTTGTCACCTAGATACTGTGGGCCATTTGAAGTGCTTGAAAGAATAGGGCCAGTTGCATAT
>LPNX011053711.1:61913-106873 GCA_001517045.1 Pseudotsuga menziesii
TGGGCCATAGGGCAGGTAAAGGTGCAATGGGAGCACTATGGACCTGAAGAGGCTATGTGGGAGCTAGAGGATGCCATGTGATTGGCACATCCATTTTTGTTCAATTCTGCGGAACACTGAGGCGATACCAGTGTAGCATTTTGTTCAATTTTGTAAAGCACTAAGGACAGCGCTATTGAAGGGGGAGGGGAATGTAACACCCTAGTTTTGACCCCATTGCATTATATGTATATGATGTATATATTGTAAATAATCATGGTGTGGAGCTAAAGGCCAAGGCCCCACCATCAATTGGTTATGCTGTGTTTTGGATTGAAATTGTCACTGATGGTATATTGGGGCATGCAGCATACCTATTGAGTTTTTTCATCATGTAAATATGCATCTTAAATTAAATGAACCCCAACCAGCTACGTTCGCGGCAACTAAATTGAGAAGGGGCATTATTTTCACAAGGATAAGGGGGGGGGAGGATGTCAAACCTTGAGCCATGAGAGAAAATCCATGTGTCACCACCTAGTTTTCATCTTCCCATATTCGCTTGTTTTATCCAACCACCACCATTAAAATCTCTGCTGTTATTTGGGGCAGTTAAGGCTAGGAGTGGAGTGTGGCAGGACTTTCAGTCCTTGCCAACATGCACACTCCACCAGCGGATTGAACCTCACGATGGGAAGAAGAATGACAATGCCCCTCATTCAATTCTCTCCACTATGTATTATCTCCATTGTTTGTTCATTCCTCATGATAGTCTGTTAATTTTTCCTCACGCATAGGCTTCTTCCCCGTTTGGTCTCATGCAGCCAAGAGAGAGGAATCGTCTCCACTATTATTCACATTTCCCACATAGAGGAATCTGGTGTGTTTCGATCCGTATTTGTGATTTGGTGTAAATATTCTCTCACGCACTGGGTTCTACATTGTTGTTACTCACGCAGCAAGCTAGGAGTCGTTTGGTCACTATCACCCATGATTTTTCCTGTGGAGAACCATTTTTACGCTTAGGGACTGTGTGTCGGGAGACTGTATTTTCTTTCCCAGTGTGGTCTGTGTAAGCTTTCTTGGTGACTTCGTGGTCCAGGATAGACTGTTATTTTCCCCATGTTGTGATTTTTGCTCACTGATACATTTTGGGACTGTTGTGATTCACTTGGGAGTCATTTTGGCCACAATAGGGCCAAGAATGACTCAGGAGTTGCTTTCCCTGTTTAAGCTGTAACTGCTGATTGATTGCATGCATGCAATGGTTGGTCTTCGTACTGTGTAGGGAGCAGGAATGGGGTCTTGGTTTGCTTGACAAACCTGGTGTGTTTGGAAACCACATAGGCAGAGCTAGAGGGCTGGCCTTCTTCTCCACGACCCTGAATAGCACTGGAAGGGAAGTCAGGGCTTGAGGGACTATGTAGCAGAGAAGGGAGTGATTCCTTATGTTGGGTGTGTGTGGGTGTCTTAGAAGTTAGGCTAGTTCTGGTGTAGGTGTTCCTAGCTCTGTAATGAGCTCACTAGCTTAGCATTTAGCCTTTCCCAACTCCTTGATGGCCTGATAAACCCAACTGTGTTGGATTGGCTATGTTTTGTGTATCCTTGGCTATGTGTAGGCTTTCTTGTTCCTTATTCCTTGGGGAATCATGCCCAACTCGGGGGTGGTAGCATTGCTGAGAGATTTAGGAGCATGCTAGCCTATGGTTGGGTGGAATGTTGCAGCGACATAGCTGGTTTCAAAACGAGTTCTTCATAAGATAAGTAATCTTGTCTATTTTACTCCTGCAATCATTTTTCTGTTAATGAATATGGTGAGCATGTTGAATGCTTGTATGAATGTATGTTGCTTCCACTGTGTATGATAAATAATCATATCTGTGTATGTTTTAGTTCAAAGCATTTTGTTTCATCATTTTATGAATGCACATGTTCATGGGGTTGGTTTCCCGGATGGTTAAGGCCATGGTAGCGTCCTCTTCGCCGGTCGAAGGGTTGGGGATGTTACACTTAAGTTGTCACGGCATTGGCCTCTTTAGAGCCACCTTGTCTTCAAATATTTCTTCCTTTGTGGAAGCAATGGTCAAATGACAGATTGAAACTCTAAATTGTTCAAAAACTATGATCTTCATGTTTCGGGTGAAGTAGAAATATGTTTTCAGACCATCACTATCAAGGGTGTTAATTTTATGGTTAACATACTATAAGTCCATGTGAACTATGGGATAGAAGTATTTCTCACATAAACTACAAATCCCTAGCACATGTGAGTAAGGTAGTCACGAGTCTACCAGACCTAAATATTGATTATGAAGGAATATGTAAAGGATGTGGGAAAGGAAAGAACATAAAGAATTCATTTCAAAAGAGAGTTACCAATTCAAAATCCATATTGGAACTTACACTCATATGTATGTGGACATATGCCATCAACATATTTAAGTGTGGATTGATACTATGTAACTTTCATTGATGATTACTCTCGTAAAACTTGGGTTTATTTTTTTAAATAAAAAGATGAATTATTTGGAAAGTTCAAATAATTCAAAGCATTGGTAGATAATCCTTTAGAAAGAAATATCAAGACACTCAGGTTAGCTAATAGAGGAGAGTATACTTCAATTGAATTTGGAATATTATGTAGATATGTTGGGATTAGGAGGGAACTTACCACTCCCTGCAATCCACAATAAAATGGTGTTGTTGAAAGGAAGAACTGAACCATTATGGAAGTAGTGAAGACTATGATCAATTATCAAGATCTTCCTATGTACTTATGGGATCAAGAAGCAAGGACATTAGTCTATGTCCAAAACAGAATATCCCATAGTGAACTTGGATTCAAAACCCTTGAAGAAATGTTCACATGAAATAAACTTGAGGTAAGTCAGCTCAAGATATTTGGTTGTCCAGTGTTTATTTATATACAAAAAGAGAAGAGAACCAAGTTGGATCCTTTCGGAAAGAAACATATATTTGTTGGGTACTATGAGGTATCCATGGGCTTCAAAATATATATACTAGGTTACCATGATATGGAAATTATAAAGTATTTAACCTTTGATGAAGATGCAGCTCTCAATAAGTCAATAAAGTGTCAACACATATGAAGAAGAAGTTGTAGCTCCCAGAGTTGCAAAACCATTGAAGGAAGTGGCACCTTCTAATGTCTAATGATGATGAGATTATGGAAGAACATGATATGATATAGCCCCAAGAACCTCCACACATGAACATATACCACATAATAAATCCAACTTGGGTTCATGAAATTATTGAAGAAGATGAAAGGTTTGATGCTCCAGAAGGCTCTAAAAGGAAGAGAAAGAACCCAAAGCCATTTCCTAGTTGTGTGGCTTTGATGTGTGATATTGTAGACAAACAAACTACTTGTTTTGAAGCAGTTGTTCAAAATAATGAATGGGTAGAAGCTATGATGGAAGAATGCCAATCCATCATGAAAAATGATGTATGGGAAATAGTTCCCAAGCCAAATGGAAAACGTGTGGTATCTTCCAAATGGATCTACAAGATAAAACATACAACCGATGGAAGTATTGAAAAGTATAAATCCATAATTGTGGCCTGTGGATTCTATCAAAAGGAAGGAATCGAATATGAAGAGACAATTTATCCTGTATCAAGGTACAGTTCCATCAGAACCATCATGGAACTAGTATCCAAGACATAGTGGAAGTCACACTAGATGGATTTGAAAACAACCTTCCTAAATGGTGTTATTAAAGAATAATTGTACATACAACAAACAAAAGGTTTTGAAGTTGAAGAAAGAAGAACACATGTATGTAAATTTAAGAAGGCTCTATATGAACTGAAACAAACTCCAAGAGCTTGGTATGGAAGAATCAATAGTTTTCTAATGAGCTTGGGATTTACCAAAATTAAGGATGATCCTAAAATTTACTTCAAGTTTATGGATAATGAACCTATAATATTATTGTTTTAAGTGGATGACTTATTCTTGATAGGTAATGAGAAGCAAACATCATAGTGTAAGAACAAGCTTGCTGCAAAATTCGAGATGAAATACCTTGTCTTGATGCATTATTTTCTAGGTTTTGAAGTATGGAAGATCCCAGAAGGAATCTCCCTTAACCAAGGGAAGTATGCAGTGGAAATCCTGCAAAGGTTTTGACATGGTTGAATGTAAATCCATTGCCACACCCCTAGATACACACTTGAAGTTGTTGGATGATGCTTCATTAGTATTAGTGAATGTGACACTATATAGATAGATCGTTGGTTCATTGATGTATCTAACGAATACCCAGCCATATACATGATTTGTTATGAAAACATTGTGTCATTATTTTTTTGAACCTAGACATGTTCACTTGATAGCTGCAAAACATGTGATAAGTTACCTAAAAGGTACGATAGACTATGGTCTCGGTTATACTAGATATAATGACTTCAAATTGTATGGTTATACAAATTCATATTGGGAAGGAAGTGTCTCACATAGAAAGAGAAATTCAGGAGGATGATTCAGTCTCAGGATAGTCATGTTCTCATGGATATGTAGGAACCACTCCATTGTTTCTCTTAGCACTACAGAAGCAGAATATATTGCATCTTGTTTTTCTAGTTGTGAATCCATATGGATTCGAAAGTTGTTATCAGATCTATTCGATCTAGAGATGGATGCTACAATGATTATATGTGATAACCAAATATTCATGAATATGATAAATAAACTTGTTTTCCATGATAAGATGAATCACATAGAAATATGGTACTTTTACATTCATGCCATGGTTCATAAAGGAGCTATAAAGCTCCAATATGTGAGCATATATGAGCAGGTTGCAGACGTGTTTACTAAGTCTCTGTCTCATGTGAAGTTTGAACAATTCTAAGAAATATTGGTGTTATCCATAATTAATTCCCTCTAAAGGGGTATTTTGTAGCCTAACATGACACATCTCTTCCTATGACCACTTTCCCATGATTTCATCGCATGTTGACACTTCCGTGATGACATTTGGTAAAAGTCACTAAAAGTAACTAAAAACACCTATATTGGAGGATCCATATATATACTTATGAAAATATGTTTCACCTCTTATCTAGACCTTTGGAAAGGTATCTGAGTAAGGAAAAAATTTCCAGAATTCAACAAATCTTGAAAATGCATGGAAGCACCCTAAACATGATATTTTTTTACCTAACCACAACTTTGCTTAAGGGAAACCGTGGTTATACATTTTCATTCGTAACTGTGCTTCATTGGACACTCGATTTTCACCTGTATTGGCCAAAAAAAATAAAATTATCTTAATTATCGAATTAGGTTTGGTTTGGGTGGTTGTGGAACTGATCTGGAAGTTGTAGTTGATCCCTATTCGACCCCTACTCTTCAAGAAAGTATATAACAGAGGGAGAGAGGTCTATGGAGGGGAATTGACATTTGAATTATTATGCTGGTGGAATTGGGACTCTCATTCCCCGTACCTTTTCCCTAGATTCTATATCCTTTTGTTGCAAAGCTTGGAGGCATAGATCCTTGGAGAAGAGAAATAGAAGAATGAAATCAAGGTGTCGAGACGTGCCTAACAAGAGGAGAATTGTTAGGATTATTAATCCTCCCTTGTCCAATTTGGTCATGTTTCTAAGTCTAGGAGTCATGTCTAAATCGAGAGTCCATCCAGTCTATTTTTTGTCACTACCACCATTAGGCCCACTTGGCCTAATTGGGGCACATGTTCTAGTTACTAAAGTATGGGGAACAATAATTGAGGTGTACTGCCACTGATTGCACTTGCATGCATCAGTTTAGGAACCTCCTATATCAATCCCTGCAATTTAGGAGGAACTGGGAGTGACAATACCAACCAAGGTCAGTTGAGTTGACTTGGTGACCAGTCAATCTTAGTTAGGAGTCAGTTACATTCAGTTCTAGTCCTCTACATTCAATTAGTGCTAGGTTTGCATGGTTTCTTGCAGGAGAGGCACATTACTCACCTACCACAATCAGTTAGTATTAGTTAACACTGAATTAGACACTTGAGTTGTGATTAAGAACTCTAATGGACTTTGATAATGATTTAGACAAGGTTAGTTAACTATTCAGTCCTCATATAATGATTTAGACAATGTCAGTTAACCATTCAGTCAAGTAGAGTCTAATCAATTCAAATTTCCTCACATGGATTCGAATTGCTTGTGGTTATTTAGTCATTTTACGTCATTGTAATTATTATCTAATTACTTTTTATTAGTAAAATCATTCACAGTTGCAAGCCATTTTTGCACTGTTTCATTCTTCAATTACTAAGTAAATTGTGTGATCTATTTTGTGAGTTGTGTGTTGATCCATAGATCTATGTGCTCAATTTAATATGGTATCAGATCCTTAACAGGACAAGGCACTTGTCCTACTATAGATCCACACTTGTATCATTTTTTTTAGCAAAATTTATCCTTCTAGTATTGCACCAAAAGTAGATAATTTACCACTTAATATCCCAAGTTAAGGAATTGTTGATCAATATTGCTTGATCAACTATGTTGGGTGTGAAGGAAATTCCAAAAGTGCAGGCTGTCAACCTTATTTTGTCTGTTTGATTGTGTGATATATAGGTTTATCATTCCTCTTTACTACATTTTCTACAAGTAGACCAGTCTCCTTCACAACATTCGCTACAATAGATCAGTCTTCTCTACTGCATTCTAGATGGCCCCTCCAATGGAGCTCCTCACTCCTTTCAAATATCACTAGTGGAAGGAGGACATGGAGATGTATCTATGCCCAAAAGACTCTTCATGCTTACAATGGAAGTATAGAAAGAGCCAATTCATTATGTTGACAAAGAAAGTATTGGAATAGGCTTGATGAATCCTACGGATGCTTGTGCCTATCAATCTCTCGAGATCTTATCTTCCATATAAATGGATTGAAGAGTCCTAAGGAGGTTTTGGATAAGCTTTCCTTCTTATTTGACAAGTAGGATGATCTGAGGGTCTATCATCTAGAGAATGAGCTGATCTCTCTCCATCCATCCAATTTCGAAACACACAATGACTTCTTCCCAAAATTCAAGAATCTAGTGTTCCAATTGAAGCTATGGAAGGTAGAGAAGGAGGATGATCAGCTCATCCTTGTCATTCTCTCCAATCTTGGTGTAGACTATTCAGTCTTTGTATCAAAACCTCATTCTATGAAGCTGTCTACTCCAAACTAGAAGATTCCTACTCTTGACTCTTTCATTGAATCTCTTACTCAAGAGCATAACAAATTGATCCAAATGGGGATCATTCGATCTTCCAAAGATCAAGAACTTGTTGTAGGAAGACATAAGGTAGCGAATGACAAAGGGAAGCAAAAAGATGAGTCTCCTGTAGATAAAGAGAAGACAAAAGAGCCTTTAGGTTCAAAGAGAAGCAAGAACAATGGCAAAGGAAAGACACTCTTTTCCTACTGTGGAAGGGGATTTCATCCAGAAAGCACTTGTATGAGAAGAAAAATAGATGATATGGCTCTTCTTCTAAAGAAGCATAACATCATTGTACCTTCCAGTGCAAGGAAGGATGACCAGAAGGAAGAAATTGAGGAATATGAAGAGACATGTCATGCATTGAAGTCTAGTTTCTCCACAGCACATGCCTTCCTCATTGATTATGGAGCTTCCAATCATATGGTTGCATCCATAGAATCATTCTCTTTCTTGCAGTATTTTGATGGTCTTGATATTCATTGTTAGGATTATTAATCCTCCCTTGTCCAATTTGGTCATATGTCTAAATCGGGAGTCCATCCAATCTATTTATAGTCATTAACACCATTGGGTCCACTTGGCCTAATTGGGGCACATGTTTCAGTTACTAAAGTGTGGGGAACACTAATTGAGGCTCACTTCCATTGATTGCACTTGATTGCATCAGTTTAGGAGCCTCCTAGACCAATCCCTACAATTTAGGAGCCACTGGGAGTGCCGAAACCAACCAAGTTTAGTGCAGTTCAGTTGATGATTGGTTAAGCTAAGTTAGGAATCAGTTACATTCAGTTCTAGTCCTCTACATTCAGTTAGCACTAGGTTTACTTGACTGAACTTAGGAGGGGCACATTTCTCACCTACCACAGCCAATTAGCCTTAGTCAACACTAAATGTAACACTTGATTTGTGTTTTAGAACTCCGATGAACTCCGATTATGGTTTAGACAAGGTCAGTTAACTATTGAGTCCTCCGATAGTGATTTAGACAAGGTCTTAGTTACCTACTATCAAGTAGAGTCTAATCAATTCAAATTTCCTCATGTGGATTCAAATTGCCTGTGGCTATTAAAGATATTGTACTTCATTGTAATTATAATCAAATTACTCTTTTATTAATGAAAAGCATTCATAGCTGCAAGCCATTTTTGCACTGTTTCATTCTTCAATAACTGAGTAAATTGTGTGATCTATCATGTGAGTTGTGTGTTTTTCTGTATATCTATGTGCTCAATTTAATATGGTATCAAAGCCTCGGTGGACAAGGCACTTCTCCTCCTCAAATCTCCTACTGGATCATTTTTTAGCAAAATTGCTCCTTCCAGCTCTGCACCAGAAGCAGAAGGTTTACCACTTAATACCCCAAGTAAAGGAATTGTTGATCAATATTGATCAAATATGCTGGGTGTGATGAAAACCTGAAATGTGCAGGTTTTTGACCTTACAGTGCCCCTTTTGTGTTTTTTGCAACTACAACTTCGAATGGATTCATCATTTCCTCTTCTCACCTTGTCCTCAAACTATTTAGAATGGAAGAAGAAGATGATTTCATCTCTGATGAGACAAGGTCTTTGTCGGGTGTCTATTGGACTTGGTAAAGAGTGTTTTAGTGAGATTGACTGGCTGAATAAAAGTGATGGATCTTTTGGAACAATAGCAACGGGTCTTTCTCGTATCCTATGCTACCTCAGTAGATCTATTGAAGACCCGAAGGAACTATTGACAATATTGGACAGAACCTTTGGAGTGATTGATGAGGATCATAATAGAATTTTGGAGAGAATATCCAGCACCATAAGCACTCTTGATCCAAAATTATTATCCTCCACTCTCTCTGATGAAGTTGTTCAAGATGAAGAAGAAGCAGAAGCTTCTACATAGTCAATTCGAATTGAAGACAGCCTCCATGCAGTGACTCCTTCTCCTGATGCTCCAGAAGTTCATGAGATATCTGATATATAATCTTCTCATATTGCTGAAATAGAATAAGAAATTTGAATCTATGATATTGAAGAAAAATAGTACTGCACTTCCATGCAAACATTCACTGGTGATTTTCCTTTGAATTCTGTGCAAAATTTACCAGTAATTGCTTCCGAAAGTGAAGAGAAATTTGATTTTTCTCCCTCTAATGTTGCTGCTGGTGTGAAAATATGTGATACCTTGGATATTTTGGAAGAAATATCCAATTACCAAAATGATCCATTCGCTCCCCATGATCTAGATTTTCCAACAAGTTCCTGCAGGATTGCATGCACCAAAATTCAGAATTTTGAAGAAGAAGAAAGTCGTGCATCCACCGTCTCGGTTAACCATTTATTTGAATCTGATATTAACCTTATTGGATATGATATGATATTATTTAGATATGATCTGATATTTCTTGGTTTAATATATCAAATTCATAATCTTTTAGTACTACTTGTAGCTGTTCTCATCATCAGCGTGAAGAAACAAGTACCGCAAGTCTCCTAGAAAATTGTTGTTGGGGATTTGATTCCATTTCATAGTTCTTGATCTGTTTTGAACCTGTTTATATATGATTTAATTTTTGATCTGATATTATTTGGTTCATATTTTAAAATTCAAAATATTTCATTCATGCTTGTAGCTTCTCTCACCAATTCCGGTGTGAAAAATCAAGTACCACACTTTCTCTTCAAAACTGCTGATGGGGATTTGGTGTTAGTTTCCTCATATGAGGTTGCTGATATTTTATTATGTGATTCATTAGATATTTAAGAATATATATCAGACTATGGAGCTCAAGCATTCACTCTCAATAGTCCCAGTGCTTCTCTACCATTGATCACATGCTCATCTTCTCACAGAACTAGTAAAGAGGAATATTTTCTTGATTCTCCTGGACACTTGCTCCTAACACTTGGGGCTGTTCTTACCACTCATGGTTTTTTGTTCATGGATGCAACATATCAGTTTATTGAGTGTTCCTCACATGTTCTGAATCCTTAAGAAGCTTTTCTCACTTATCAGTTGACTTCAGTTGCTCTACATGGGTCCAGTCTTCATCCGACAGTTGTCTATATTTATGATTTAGTTGAGCATATCATTCTTCTTCCAAAGAGGAATATTCATCCTGAAATAATGATGGAGAGGTTCACATGCTAGGCCCTAGGATACCTGTGCACAGAAGAACCAGATTGATCCTGATTCTACTTGCTTAAATAGAGGGGGGGGTTTCCCATGTGGTTTTTCCCCAGCACCTTGTTTTTGAGCAGTTACTTTACTTTACTTGATGTAATTGGTGAACTATTGTTATAGCTAAAAATGACACATCTCTTCCTGTAACCACTTTCCTCTATTTTCATCGCATGTCGACACTTCCATGATGACACTTCATGAAAAGTCACTGAAAGTCACTGAAAAAACACTTAGCTTGGAGGACCCATATCTTAAGTTCTGTAACTCCGTTTGACCTTGTCTCTATGCCATTGGAAATATATTTCAGTTAAATAAAACTTTCTAGAAGAAACCAAAGTTTGAAAATGCATATAAATACCCTAAAAATGATGGTTTTTATGTGTACGTGAATTTTCGTAAGGCAAACCCACGTACGTATGCGAGTTACTATATATAATAGTCATGTATGCCTTATATACATGACTTTGTGCACTACAACCTGCGTATACCTCCTCGTGTATGTGACTATTGTTTCTATAACCTGCGTATGTCTCCTGAAAATGTCAAAAAATTACGTATTTTGAAATTTGGGTAGTTTGGGTAGTTATGCAACTGACTCCTTCAGTTGTAACTACTTTGTCTTCGCCCTTAACTCTTCCTAAAGCATATAAATAGAGGTAGGGAGGTCCATGAGATGAGACTTGAATCTTTTCATAGTTATGCTGGAGGAATTGGAGCTCTCTTTTCCCATACCTTTTCCCTGGTGATCATCCCCTTGTGTTGTAGAGCTTGGAGGCTGAGTTCTTTGGAGAAGAGAAGCATCAGAACCAGATCAAGGTTTTGTGAGGTGTCGAACTTGAAGAGAAGGTATATTTGTACTTGTTTTCAAGATTAATAAAGATGTGATGTCCTTATTCTTCCCAAATTATTGTTCAATGTGTGATTGAATCTCTATTTATGATCATATGATGATGTTAATCAGATCATTGTTTCATGTTTATTTTATTATCATTTCTTTATATGTGGTCATAATGGTTTGAGGAAGGTATAATTTGTTTTGCAGGTCTGTTGGAGTGAGAGGAACAAGAGGAGTAGGAGAAGGGCTACATAAATCTTGGACCAACCTTCAGTTAATTAGGTGTGGACCTTTCTTATCTCTAAATCTTACTTATATATGCTTGTTGAACATTATACATCCACCTTTCAACCTCAGTATGTTGATGGCCTCTTAAACCCTAGCCATAGAATACTTTCCTTTACAACAGAACTGGCGACTCCACTGGGGAGAGCCTTATCTATTTGGAGTTTCTTTGTCTTTATTTCATCCTTTTGTAAATTTTCATGTCTTTCTTTCAAGTTAGGAACACCTTTTGAGTTTGTTGGAACACCTTTCCTACCTTCCTAGGTCAGTTTTTGACCCTTTTTGTGCTTTTGTCATCCATACGTGACTTTGCAGGCTAAACAATCACATGTCTATGTTGTATATGCGACTTGCACTACCTGCAACCCATGTGTCATATGCAACCTACCTTAAGGCAACTCATGTATGCACCTAAATTTGTGTTCTTTCATCATTTTTTACGGTTTTTGGGTGATTTGAGGGCTGTTTGTAGCGTCTTCAAGGGTCCTCTGCATGTGCATGACTCCTGAGAGGTTTTTTAATCTTTGTTAGGTGCTCTTTGTCTATATTGTAAGTCTCTTTCAAGTCTTTGAACTTGTTTTTGCTGCTTTCCCCCCACCTCCTTCTTTGGCTTGACCTTGTTGGACAAGGTACTAAGCAACCTTTGTTTGTAGGTTTAGATTGATACTTGGGACTTCTTGACCTTTGTTTATGTTAGTCTTATTGCTCAGTCTCTTCATTCCAAAGTTGTTGGCTTGTTTAACTTTGTGAGCCTTCCTTTCAAGAGAGGTTGATATCCAACTTTAGGGAAAACTAGGGCTTGTTTGTGGGGTGTAGAGTAGTTGTCTATTTGCTTTGCTTACAGTACTTGCTTGCATTAGTTGATAGGACGTTTTTTCTTTTGCATTTATAAAATAAAAATAAAAAACACATGTTTTCTTTATATGCATGTAGATTAGTTTTTTAGTCTAGATTGCATGGCATATCATTGTTTTTGAAAAATATAAAAAGAATTTGCTCTTTTGTGGGTTTCAAGTTTCTATTTGAAAAGTAAAGAGAATACTTTTTTCTTTTTGCATTTCATTTCTCTTTGATTAGTCATTTTGTTTCAACTTTGAGTCAAAACACCACATAAGTTTCATGCCATTTACCCTCTGAATAAAAACAACCCTTAAAATAAATGATATAATTTAAAAATTATTAGTAAGTTTTATTTTATAGGGTCATACACCAACTAGCTCAGGCTAGACTTGTGGATTAGGGAGTTTCAACTCTCCACAAGTGTTTAAAATTTCAGATGTAGTTCGCTAATCACTAGGTAAACCCTTTTCTACGTTGATTATATCTGGGAAGCTCCTCTCAAACAAGAGTTAAGAATGAGGCCGTGTGGAGTATTGGACTAAGGAGATAACCCTTTGATTCCTTGTCAAAACGTAGACCAAGGATTTTGTGCATCTGGGGATTTTGTCTTAGACAGGGTTTCGGGCATTGCTACCCTGCCCATGCATATGAACCAAGCTTGTGACTGTCCCCTTAGACTGTCAATATAGTTAAGGTAGCCTTTAGTCTCTTTGACATCTAGGGTTCATATACAGGTACACCAGAAGGATATTTCTGGTTGACCTTGGATGGGCTTCGAAGGTAACCCCGGTAGAAGGTGTGGGAGGGCGGTGGGTGATTCCTCCACTTGTGCCTAAGAACATCTACATGGACACCAAGTAACTGTATATCATCTTTCTTTTGGAAATCGTATCTTATACATGTTTATCTGTTTGGCTTTAGGAATTTCTTAGTGAGTGCTATGTGGTTTGTCTATACTTAGTGTGCCTTTAGGTGTGTGCTTTGTAATTTTGGTTGCCTATCAACCTCAAACTTTGTCTCCTAGTTTGAAACTATGTCTAACACCCCTTTGAACACCAACCAAGAGATCCCCATGCTGGTAACTCCTTATACTATTCCTCTCACGGGGAATGTTGGTGTTCCCTTGATGGCCACCTTGAATCTACCTAGATTCACCCTAGGGCTACTGGTGTGGTTTTTTTCCACTCCAGCTATCCTGAATGCTCCTGGTGCTTCTTAAGTAATATCCTTATATCAAGGGCATCAAAACACTACCTCCCCTTCACCTGTAGTTGATTCTACTCCTCCTTCTACCTTATGCGGTGAAAGTACTGATACTAGTAACCAGCAGTCTAAAAGGAGTAAACTAAGGAGGAATAGGAAGAAGGCACATAAGGGAACCCATTCAACCTCTACAGGTCAAGTTGAGCTTCACCACCCAGCCTCTGAATTTCATGTCAGGGGAACCTATCCAACCTCTGTAGGTCATGTTGGATCTCAGCACTCAACCTCTGCAAGTCAAGTTGATCTTCACCATCCATCCTCTGGTGTTCATGCTGGTGGGATCCTTCAAACCTTTCCAGGTCATGTCGAATCCAGTCACTCAGCCTCTATAGTTCATGCTGAGGGCACCCGTTCAACCTCTGTTGTTCAAGTTAAACCTCCCCATCTAACCTCTGTAAGTCACGTTGGATCCATCCACCTAGCCTCTGTGGTTCATGCTGGGGGCACACACTCAACTGCTGCAAGGCATGTTGATCCTAACCATTCAACCTCTGTTGTTCATGTTGGTGGTGCCAATCCAACCTCTGTAGTTCATGTTGGACCTAGTCTCTCAGCCTATGTAGGTCATGCTGGGGGTAGTCTCTTAGCCTCTATGGTTCATGCTGAAGACAATCCGTTAACCACTATGATTCATGTTGACACTATTGAAAAGACTACCCATTCAAAACACAAGCCCAAGTTTCCTTGTAAGATTTGTGAGGGAGACCACCTTACTTATAAATTACCTTGTATCGTGGAGGTGCGAAGATTTTGGTTTCATGGTCATCCCATTTTTTAACATCCTAAATATTTTCAACAACCAACCTCTCTTAGTGAGGTTGTACCCACTCACTCAGCCTCTTTAGTTCATGCTAGGGGAAAAATCGTAGCCTCTACATGTCACGCTAATAGAAAACAGTCATCCACTTCTAGTCATGTTGACACTGTTGAGAAAACTGGGTGTTTGAAGTGCAAACTTAAGTTCCCTTGTAAGCTATGCGAGGGAGATCATATTACTCACCAGTGCCCTGCTATCGCAGAGGTGCGAAGAGTGTGGTCTGAGACTCAAGAATTTCCTTCTCCTGAACAACCTATAGTTTCTCAAAAACCTACTCAACCTTTGGTTGATCAAGTGGTCGAACCAATATTAGCTTTGGTTGATCCCACTCTTCTTTCAGAGAGTGATCCTGATGTGATTGAACCAATGTCATCTTTGGTCAATCCCACTCTCCCTTTGGAGAGTGACTTTCACGAAGCGGTTGAATCGATTCCATTGTCGATCAATCCCACTCTTCCTTTGGAGAGTGAAGTGTATGCTAGTCACATTTTCTTCACTACTAGTTCATAACTTACTAAACAAGGGGGCACTGAACTCGCTTTGGATCAGCCCCCACCAAGCTCCCGGATTGCTTCCTTTGATTGGGATAGCCAAGTTGAGCCGCGCCTTCCTTCTGATGCACCTTTCCAGATAAAGTTCAAAGTTGAATCATACACGATTGCTCATTGTATTGTTGATGAAGGAGCCCTAGTTAGTATTTTGTCTGCTCGTGCTTGGCGAGGCATGGGATCTCCTAGCCTTGTGTCGACTGCTAGTTTGTTATTGGTGTTTGATAAAAAAACTTGTATAGCCTTGGGAATTCTTGCTCAAACACCTATTACTTTGGGTGGGAAGACCATCTTAGTTGACTTCATGGTGATAGAAGACCCCTTGGACTTCAATATGCTCCTTGGATGTGATTATGTCTATGCCATGCAAGCTATGGTGCCAACATTCTTTCATGTGATGTACTTTAATCATGGAGAAGAAATTGTCACTATCGATTAGTTGGATTTTCTTGATCCATCTCCTGACCCAACTAGATACCAGGTCTTTCCTTTATTGGTTCCTAGTGTTTCTATAGACACTACCCCGCCATAGGTGAGCTATGTGGCCTCATGTCCTTTGCATTCAATTGCTACTGAGAAGCAGCCTCTGTTTTCATGCTTACCTTCTTGGGACATGGTCCCAGTAGTTGACTAGGAGTCATCATATACAGACCATGGAGCTTGCTCTCCACTTTGTTGATCCATTTGAAAGTTTAGACATGTGTCCTATCTCGGATGATCTCCTTCCTTCGGATGAAGTCTTCCTAGAGTCTTTGATACAGTCTGAACTTTTATTGGATGTTATTTCAGTTGTGACTAAGTCTAACCCTGATTTGTCTAGTAATCCTGACCTTTCTTCTTATGTTGGTCTTGTTGAGTTTTTGGACTCTCCCTTCGAACAGCAAGTCAGTGATCCTGATGAGTTTGATTTTTCTTATCAATTTTTCAACTCCTATGATACTGAGTTTGTTCCTACAGACTCTATCTCCCTTGTTGATTTTTGCTCTCCTTCTGAGGTTGATCTTACTGATTATAAACCCTAGAGCCTTGGTTCTATAGAATCTTCTTCAATTGATTCTTCCTTGACTTTACCTTTTGTAGAAGATAGAAAAGTCGCATGTGTTTCTTCCAAAATGACCTGCATTAGATATTTTCTTCTCAATATGATCCTCATGTTGTTGTTTCTTGGAGACGGGATTTGTATTTGGATTAACAACTGTTTACTGGCCTTGCCTTATTGTTCAAGTTGTAATTGCATTTGCATGTGCCCTGCTCATGCTTATGAGCTTGATGCTGGCTTCCACGCTTTTAGCTCGTTGTATAAGCCCTCATCTTTGTTCTCATCATTGCTATGCTTTGTATCATTTTTCCTTGCAACTTGACACCTTTTACCTTGAGGATATTTTCCCCGAGTGTCTTTATCTTGCTCATATTCCTTGGATTATGCATAGGTTTGTTCCTTGCGCTTGGAACTATTTTCGCTTGCCCCTAACATTTGTATCCTCGCATTTTGAGCATTCTTTTTGCTCTCCTTCGAGCTCGTTAAAAATAGTAAGGAGGCTGCAAGTTGAATTTTCTGGACTCATTAAAACTTCACGGGAAAGATATTGAGTTTCTTTAGGCCCAAGTCTGACTCCTCAAAATAGATTTGACTGCCGAGTAAACTTGTCCGTTCAGGCTCGTTAAGAATATGTGAACGGGAATCCACATTGGTGGTAGGTTATCTCTTTCTCGTACCATGTGGAATAATACGAGAAAGGAACACTCTCTTTTCTTTAGAATTGAGAAGAGTATTCTCAGGCATAGGTTTATCGCTTTTCCGGACCCAAGGGACTAAACTTATGGAAAAGGAACTCTCAGTATGAGCTTAGTTTTCTCTTTTTTGTGCTCTGGACCAAAACATGAAAAAGATTCTGAGTGTACTTTATGTCTTTTTCATGCTCGTTAAACCCTAAAGAACAAAGCATCGAGTTTACTGTTGTAATCCCCATTTCTCATAATCAAATGGATCTTTCCGAGTGATCTTGCCTTCCTTCACACTCGTAAAACTCAGGCTATATGGTGCTTTTGAAGGAGTGTTGGGTAGGTGGTAATTTAACCTTTTTCTAACCTTCCTGAGTAAATACGAAAAAGGTGCACCTTACTTCTTCGAAAGTTAAGAGAGTTCTTATGTGGTTTGGTTTATACTTTTCCGGCCTCAAGAGACTAAATTGGATGAAAAAGAACCCCCCTGGAGTCTTCTTTGGATTTTTTAGACTCTCTAAACTATGGAAACACAATCGAGCATGTACTAGTTTGGGCTCGTAAAATCCACGAATCAGTGCTTTATCAAGCATTCTTCTGTCTTATCTTCGAGCTTGCCAAAAATGAATATGGTCCCGAGTTTGCTTTCTTGGACTCGTTAAACCTTTACAAGAAAGAGGGGAAGGGAAATTCATTCACATGTTTTTTACATCATGGAAGCAAGTCTTGTTTCCTTGAATAAAGCACTAGTTTTGAGTTTATCAACAGTTGCGTCCTAGTGTTTTGACCTTAACCTAATTCAGAGTGTTTTACTCCTCCCATTGGTTTCTTTTCCAATTATATGGGGAATCTGTCAATGTCTCCTACATTGCAGATTTGTTGCATTGGTCCTTTTGTGTCAAAATATTCCTAAGTCACTTTTGTGTCATGCTCACTGTTCAAGGATTAAACCTTTGTCGGCCATTCTACAGTTTCCTTGACCTTTTGTGTCGGCCATTCCCTGGTATCATTTCAGTACATCATGTCTTCAGCGGTCCTTGTCGTGAAATTCAATACCAATTCCAAATTCAATTAGTCTTTGACTTACCTCATGTTGGATGATGAAGGGTGCCTTAATGCCTTCCTTACAATGGATCTCTTCCTATCGACTGCAACACATCTTGATCTGGGGATGAGATTTAGAGTTTTATGACAGTACCTTGGGGATTGTAGTCATCAGAGGCAATTTCCCTCGCTATTGGGTAGTGGGAATACCTTAATGTCTCCTACTCGATGGATTCTTCAAGTGTTCAACTTCAATTCCTTGTATTCACACTTGTTAGAATGTACTAGGTACCTTCGGGACCATTTTAATTAATGGTGGTTTCCCTCGCGTTTGTGAACAGTTCTCATTATTGATCGATAATCAAACGGTTTCCTCCATGTTCGACTTCAACTCCTTTATTCTCATGGTTAGGATTCGTACCTTTTGGGAGGTTTGGATTGAAGACCTTGGGATGACAATAGCATCATCATTTTTGCTATTTCCCAAGTTGCACAAGACCTTGTTACACTTTATATGGCATTTTGCTGAGACATAGATCCACCTTGTATTTTTGTGGCTATGCTCGATTGTTGAGTATGGATCCACCTTGTTCATTTGTGGCCATGACTCCTTTAGATTTGATATGGCACCTTTTTGCATATTGAGCGACCATGATAGTTTCATCAGTTATACATATGTTGGATCCACCTGTATCTTTATGGTGATGTTTTGTATATGGACTTGTATGTCCCAGAGATCAGTTTTTTCTGACATTTATCTCTCTTTCAGGTACCTTTTTTCGAGCCTTTTGATCTTGGATTCTCTGCTCTCTCCATACTCAGTTTTTCCTTTATAATGCATTTTGGCTATCGTATTCCCCTCTAACCTCATACATTAGGGGGCATCTATTATAGCTCAAAATGACACATCTTTGCCTATGTTTTTGTCGCATGTCGACACTTCCATGATGACACTTCATGAAAAGTCAATGAAACAACACCTAACTTGGAGGAATCATATCTTCATTTTTGTAACTCCATT
Organism: Pseudotsuga menziesii; assembly: GCA_001517045.1. Taxonomy (NCBI): domain Eukaryota; kingdom Viridiplantae; phylum Streptophyta; class Pinopsida; order Pinales; family Pinaceae; genus Pseudotsuga; species Pseudotsuga menziesii. The sequence continues at coordinate 80,665 of LPNX011053711.1, forward strand.
TGACCTCATCTATATGCCATTGGAAATATATTCTAGTTAGCTAAAACTTGCTAGAAGACACCAAAGTCTAAAAATGCCCAGAAATACCCTAAAAATGACTTTTTTGATGTGTACGGGAGTTTCCTTAAGGCAAACCCACGTATGTACGCGAGTTGCTATATATAATAGTCGCGTACACCTTATATACATGACTTTCTACATTGCAACCCACATATACCTCCTCATGTACGTGACTGTTGTTTCTACAACCCACGTACGCCTCCTGAAAATGTCAAAAAAATACATATTTTGAAATTTGGGTAGTTTGGGTAGTTATGCAACTGACTCCTTCAGTTGTAACTACTTTGTCTTCACCCCTAACTCTTCCTAAAGCATATAAATAGAGGTAGGTAGGTCCATGAGAGGAGACTTGAATCTTTGCATAGTTATGCTGGAGGAATTGGAGCTCTCTTTTCCCATACCTTTGCGCTGGCGATCATCCCCTTGTGTTGCAGAGCTTGGACGCTGAGTTCTTTGGAGAAGAGAAGCAGCAGAACTAGATCAAGGTTTCGTGAGGTGCCGAACTTGAAGAGAAGGTATACTTTTACTTGTTTTCAAGATTAATAAAGATGTGATGTCCTTCTTCTTCCCAAATTATTGTTCAATGTGTGATTGAATCTCTATCTATGATCATATGATGATGTTAATCAGATCATTGTTTCATGTTTATTTGATTATCATTTGTTTGCATGTGGTCATAATGGTTTGAGGAAGGTATAGTTTGTTTTGCAGGTCTCTTGGAGTGAAAGGAACAAGAGGAGCAGGAGAAGGGCTAGAGAAAGCTTTGACCAGCCTTCAGTTAATCAGGTGTGGACCTTTCTTATCTCTAAATCTTGCTTATATATGTTTGTTGAACATTATACATCCACCTTTCAACCTCATTATGTTGATGGCCTCTTAAACCCTAGCCATAGGATACTTTCCCTTACAACAACTATGGTCTTAATTACAAGGACCCACAGATTGTCCAAGTTAGCATTTAGGGGGGGTGTTAGGATTATTAATCCTCCCTTGTCCAATTTGGTCATATGTCTAAATTGGGAGTCCATCCAGTCTATTTATAGTCATTAACACCATTGGGTCCACTTGGCCTAGTTGGGGCACATGTTTCAGTTACTAAAGTGTGGGGAACAATAATTGAGGCTCATTACCATTGATTTCACTTGATTGCATCAGTTTAGGAGCCTACTAAACCAATCCATACAATTTAGGATCCATTGGGAGTGTCGAAACCAACCAAGGTCAGTTCAGTTCAGTTGATGACTAGTTAAGCTAAGTTAGGATTCAGTTACATTCAGTTCTAGTCCTCTACATTCAGTTAGCGCTAGGTTTACTTGGCTGAACTCAGGAGGGGCGCATTTCTCACCTACCACAGTTAGTTAGCCTTAGTAAACACTAAATTTAACACTTGAGTTGTGTTTTAGAACTCCAATGAACTCCGGTTATGGTTTAGACAAGGTCAGTTAACTATTGAGTCCTTCGATAGTGATTTAGACAAGGTCTTAGTTACCTACAGTCAAGTAGAGTCTAATCAGTTCGAATTTCCTCATGTGGATTCAAATTGCTTGTGGCTATTAAAGCCATTGTAATTCATTGTAATTATAATCAAATTACTCTTTGATTAATGAAAATCATTCACAACTACAAGCCATTTTTGCACTGTTTCATTCTTAAATAACTGAGAAAATTGTGTGATCTATCATGTGAGTTGTGTGTTTGTCCACAGATCTATGTGCTCAATTTAATATTCATATGGGAAATAGCAGTAAATTTCAAGCCAAAGGGAAGGGCTCTATCAAGATTGAACATGGAAAGTTCAAAGATGTGCTTTATGTTCCCTCCCTAGTGCAAACATGTTATATGTATACCAGATGACTCATACTGGCTCTCGAAAGCGAGTCATATTTGGTCCTGACTCAATGGAGATCACATATATCTCTACTAGGAACATCATAGCGAAGGGTGATAAAAATCATGCCTCCAAGGCATATGAGTTCTCACACTTCATGCCATTTTCATAACCAGTGCACTCTCATCAACCACTTACAAGGGAAGGTAAAAACATTTAATCTACATCTTTTCTAGCTTCCACTAGTATTGCTGATCCAACTATATCAGTTTATGAGATTGATTTATAGGGTCACTCAGATCCAGATCCAATCCCTCCTTCCAAATTGGATGCTAGGAAGATGACTGGAAATCAATCTAACACTCAGAAGGGAAAGACCCTTGCTCTATGTCATGCAATATTACCTCCTTCAGAGAGATGCAATAGAATCCCTATAAGATGCTACATGGAAAGGGCTCAATATCACTATATTCAGAAGAATAGAGTTGATCATACGCCTCTTCATCCATCAAGAGACAAAGTTTACATTCCTCCTTCCTTCCATCATGATTTTGGGAGAAGATGGAGAATTCTACATTCTAGGCCCCAGGATACCTATGCACATAACATCATGTATGTTGCTCTGCTACCTCACAGAGATTGCAAAAACACATTTTCAAGTTTCTCAAACTTGAATCCTGATTCTATTTGCTTAGTTAGAGGGGGGGATTTTTTTCCCATGTGGTTTTTTCCCCAACTCCTTGTATTGAGTAGTTACTTTAGTTTACTTGATGTAATGGGTGACCTATGGTCTTAGTTACTAGGGCCAACAGATTGTCCAAGTTAGCATTCAGGGGGGGTGTTAGGATTATAAATCCTCCCTTGTCGAATTTGGTCATATGTCTAAATTCAGGAGTCATGTCTAAATTGGGAGTCCATCTAGTCTATTTTTAGTCACTAGCACCATTGGGTCCACTTGGACTAATTGGGGCACATGTTCCAGTTACTAAAGTGTGGGGAACAGTAATTGAGGCCTACTACCACTGATTGCACTTGAATGCACCAGTTTAGGATCCTCGTAGATCAGTCCCTACAATTTAGGAACCATTGGGAGTTTTGATACCAACCAAGGTCAATTGAGTTGAGTTGGTCACTAGTCAAGCTCAGTTAGGAGCCAATTAAATTCAGTTCTAGTCCTCTACATTCAGTCAGTGCTACGTTTGCATGGCTACATGCAGGAGAGGCACATTCCTCACATGTGATAGTCAGTTAGGCTTAGTTAACACTAAATTAGACACTCGAGTTGTGATTTAGAACTCCGATGAACTCTGATAATGATTTAGACAAGGTCAGTTAACTATTCAGCCCTTCGATAATAATTTAGACAAGTCCAGTTAACCATTCAGTCAAGTAGAGTCTAATCAATTTGAATTTCCTCTCATGGATTTGAATTGCTTGTGGCTATTTAGCCATTGTACTTCATTTTAATTATTACCTAATTAATTTTGATTAATGAAAGCATTCACAGTTGCAAGCCATTTTTGCACTGTTTCATTCTTCAATTACTGAGTAAATTGTGTGATCTATTTTGTGAGTTGTGTGNAATAAGGTGAACTTTGTACTTCTTCCACTTGATTAATAAAGATGTTATATCCTTCTTCTTCCAAAATCATTATTCAATGTATGATTGAATCTCTATTATGGTTATATGATGATGTCTATCATATTTGTGTTTCATGTTTTATTGACCATAGTCTCCTTTCATATAGTCTATTTGGTTTGAGGAAGGTATAACTTGTTTTGCATGTCTCTTGGAGAAGAGGAGAAAGAGAAGGGATAGATAAATATTGGACCATCCTTCACTTCATCAAGTACGAACCTTAATTGTATCTAAAAATTTCTTATATTTTATTGTTGAACATTCTACATCATTCTTTCAACCCGAGTATGCTGATGGCCTCTTAACCCCTAGCCATAGGAACACTTTCTTATACGACATAAATAATGAAACTGTTGGGGAGAAACTTGTCTATTTGTGTTTCCTTTGAGTTATTTCCATTATTTTTAAAGGTCTCGGGTCCTTCTTACAACTTAGGAGCAACTTTTAGACCTGTTAGAATACCTCCTTGCTTTCCTAGTTCATTTTTTGACCCTTTTTGAGATTTCTTCCACCTATTCCAAGGTTCTGCACTGCACAAAAGATACTTCAAAATGAATTCATGAAATCCCCTTCATGAAACCTTCCAATTCCTTCCTGAAACTTGTGACCTTCCTTAAGGAAACTCATGAATTCCCTAAAAGTGAGATTTTTCATTAATTTTTGGGTTTTTTGGGTGTTTTGAGGGATGTCTATGGGGTCTTCAAGGGTCCTTTGCATGTACGTGACTTTAGGGAAGTAGTTACATATCTTTTAGGTTCTATTTATATTTCTTGTAATTCCATTTCATGCCCTTTATATTTTTTTGTTGTCCCCCCCCGCCTCCTTCTTTAGCTTAACCTTGTTTGACAAGGTACTGAGCAACCTCTGTTTGCTGGTCTAGATTGATTCTTGGGTCTTCATAATACTTATTTGTTTCAATATTGTTTCTTAGTATCACCATGCCATAGTATTTGGCGTGTTTACCTTTGTAATTCTTCTTTCCAATAGAGGCCCTATCTAGTCTTAGGGCACCCTAGGGCCCTTTTGAGGGGTGTAGAATAGTAGTCTATTTTCTTTGCTTACATTACTTTGCATGCATTAGTTGATACATTTTTTTATTTTTGAATTTATAAAATAAAAGTAAAAAGAATATATAATTTCTTTATATGCATGTAGATTAGGGTTTCAGTCTCAAATGGATTGCATGCCTTTGTTATTGAAAAAAAATAATCTTCTGCGTCTTTCAATTTTTAGTTTGAAAAGAAAGAGAAGTAGGTTTGATTTTTCATTTCATGTTCTCTTTTTCTTAGTCATATTGTTTCTATTGTTAGTTAAAACACCATTGGTTTCACCTCCACCACCCCTTTGAGTAATCAACAACCCTTTAATATAAACGTTTAATATCTAAAATATATTAGTAAATGTTTGTTTCTAGGGACGACACACATTAGTATAGGATAGTGTTTTGGGTTAGGGATATCTTAACTGCCAAAAAATTTAAACTCAAACATAGTTTCATCTCTTTAGGAAATCCAAATTCACAGATAAATATACCAAAAATCTCCTCTCACATAGAAGTCAAGCACGAGGTCATGCGATACTGAGCATTTGGAGATACCCCTACTCTACTGAGTAGAGAAAACACTAGAGTTTTTTGCATGTTTCGGGACGCACCCAATACCTCCTCTCATCCCTATGTGGTGCCTAGTACAGCTTGATTTTAGGGCTTAGATACCCTTCCCATGTGCATCAGCTGGACCTAAGACTATTCAATCAGACTTTCTTTGCGATTTTGGTAGCCTTAGTAGCTTGACATCTAGGACTCTTACACGGGTGGTAGTGGAAGGATATTTCCATTTCTCCTAGGGTATACTTGGAAGCTAATCTTGGTTGACAATTTGGGAGATAGGTTGGGTGATTCCATTGCTTTCACCTAGAAAACTCATCACGAGATGCCAAGTAACTACTCTCTAACCTTAAATTGTTTGTTTTGGGCCCTAATCATCCCAGAATCTCCTTTGGAAGGAATCCTTTTATGTTTGGTCTTCATACTTAGGAATTGTTTCTAGTGGTTTTCTCTTCATGCTATTGGTTACCAATTGACCTCATACTTGTATTACTTGTTAAAGTCAGAAACTATGGATAACACGCCTACGGACACCAACTAGGAGAGCCCCTTACCTATGGATTCATGTTCTTTTCCTTTCACTGGGCATGTTGGTGTTCCTTTGATGGCCACTTGGAATATACTTGGATTCACCCTAGGGATACAAGTGTGGTTGTTCTCTACTCCAATTGTCATCAATTCTCCTGATGCTTCTGAAGAAGGAACCTTTTATCAAGGCCATCACAAAATTTCTTCCCCTTCACCTGTAGCTACTTCTCCTCCTCCTTCTACCTCATCTAGTGAAAGTTATGATACTAGTAAACTAGAGTCTAAAAGGAATAGAAGAAGTAATAATATGAAGAACACTCAAAATCAATGGGTCACCTATTCAACCACTTCCGGTCAAGTTGAACCTCTCCACCCAACCTATGTAGGTCACTCTGGTGGGACCCATCCAACCTCTACAGGTCATGCTGGATCTAAGTACTCAAACTCTGCAACTCAAGTTGACTTACACCACACAGCCTCTACAGGTCATGTTGGTGGAACCCTTCCAACCTCTGCAAGTGATGTTGCATCCAGTCACTCAGCCTCTATACTTCATGTTGGGTACACCCCTCCAACCTCTGCAGGTCATGTTGGACCCCGTAACTCAACCTATGCAAGTCAAGTTGATCCTCACCACCCAACCTCCGAAGGTCATGCTAGGGGCACACACTCAACCTTTTATAGTCAAGTTGACCTTAACCACCTAGTATCTAGAGGTCATGCTGGGAGAATGAAACCATCCTTTGTTAGTCATGTTGGACCCAACCACCCAGCCTCTAGAGGTCATGCTGGTGGCAAGCAATCATCCAATGCAAGTCATGCTGAAACCATTGAGAAAACCACTCATTTGAAACACAAGATGAAGTTTCCTTATAGGATTTGTGAGGGATATCACCTTACCCATCAGTTCCTTGCTATTGCAAAGGTTCGAAGAGTTTGGTTCCAAGGACATCCCGTTATTGAATAGTATGAAGTTTCTCAACAACCTATTCAACCTTTGGTTGATCAAATGGTTGAACCAATCTCATATTTAGTAAATCCCACTCTCCCTTTGGAGAGTGATCTTTACCAAGTGATTGAACTGATTCCATCTTTGGTCAATCCCACTCTCCCTTCATAGAGTGATTTCCATCAAGTGATTGATTAGATGCCAGCTTCAATCAATCGCACTCTTCCTTTGGAGAGTGAATCTTTCGCTAGTCATATTTTCTTCATTGCCAGTTCAAAACCCTATGGAAAAGGGGGCAATGAATTTGTTTCAGTTTAACCCCCACCAAGTTCTTGGATAGCTTCCATTGATTGGGATAGGCTAGCTGAGCCACACCTTCCTTATAATGTACCTTTCCAGATAAAGGTCAAAGTCGGACATTACATGATTTCTCATTGTATTGTTGATGTAGGAGCCTCAATTAGTATTTTATTTGTGCATGCTTGGAGAGGCATCGGATCTCCAAGACTTATGCTGACTGATATTCAGTTACTAGATTTTGATAGAACAACTAGTACAACTTTGGAAATTTTTGCTCAAACACCTATTACATTGGGTGGGAAGACCATCTTAGTTTATTTCATAGTGATAGTAGACCCCTTGGACTTCAATATACTCTTCGGGTGTGATTATGTTTATTCCATGCAAGATGTGGTGTCGATGTTCTTTTTTGTGATGTCCTTTAATCATAACAAAGACATTGTCACTATCAATCAGTTGGATTTTCTTGATCCCTCTCCTAACCCAATTACAGACCAGGTATTTCCTTTATTGATTCCTAGTGTCTCGATAGAAACTACCCTACCATGGGTGAGTTATGTGACCTCATATCCCTTATGTTCAATTTATACCGATAAGAATCCCATTTTTTCATGTTTACCTTCTCGAGACTCGGTCCCAACAGTTTACCAAGTGATCCCTCCTATGCATACTGTGGATCCCGCTCTCCAATATATTTATCCATTTGAAAGTTCATAAATGTGTCCTATCTGGGTTGGTCTACTTCTCTTTGATGAAGTCTTTCTAGAGTCTTTGATACAATCCAACCTTCTTATGGATGTTGGTTCAGTTGTGACTAAGTATAACCCTTATCTTCTTAATAAGCCTGATTTTTCCATTGATTGATCTCCTTATGTTGGTCTTGTTGAGTCTTTGGACTCTCCCTTTGAACAACAAGTCAGTGATTCTAATGAGTTTGATTTTTCTTATATATTTCTCAACTCCTATGATATTTAGTTTGTTTCTACAGACTCTATATCCCCTGTCCATTTTTTCTTTTATTCTAAGGTTGATCTTATTGATTGTAAATCCTAGGGCCTTGGCACTATAGAATTTTCTTCAGTTGATTCTTCCTTTCCTACATTTTTTGTAGAAGAAATCAAAATTGCATGTGTTTCTTCCAAAGCAACCCGTGTCAAATATTTCCTTTTGAATATGATCTTGATGTTGTTGTTTATTGGATAGAATATTTCTAGTTGGATCCACAACTGTTTAATAGCCCTTCCTTGTTGTTCAAGTTGTAACTACATTTGCATGTACCCTTCTCACGCTTATGATATTGATGCTGACTTCCACACTTTTATCTCACTGTATAAGCCTTCATCTCTTCTCTCACCATCCTTCATCTTTGTACCATATTTCCTTTTCAACTTGGAACCTTTTACCTTGAGGAGACATTCCCCAAGTGTATTTATCCTGCTCATGTTCCTTGCATTGTGCTTAGGTTTGTTCCTCGTGCTTGGAACTAGTTTCTCCTACCTCTGACACTCACCTCCTCACATTTAGAGCATTCTCTATTCTCTCCTTTGAGCTCGTTAAAAAAAATAAGGAGGGCACAGGTTGACTTTTATGGACCCGTTAAAACTTCATGGAAAATATATGGAGTTATATTCAAGACCTGGTCTGATTCCTTAAATGTGACTAGCTCATCGATTTCACTTGTCTCTTCAAACTCATTAAAGGACATGAAGGAACACCCACATAGGTATAATTTTACCCCTTTTTCTGGCCATGTGGATTACTTAGCAAAAACAAATACTCTATTTTCTTTGGAATCAAGAAGAGTATCTTCAAGTATAGATTTATCTCTTTTTCGGGCCTAGAGGACTAAAATTATAGAAAAGGAACCTGTCCAATATTAGTTTTCTCCTTTTTGTGCTCTATACCTAAACGTGAAAAAATACCGAGCATTATTTATGTAATTTTTCATGCTCGCTAACACCCTAGTACAAAAGTGTCAATTTTACTGTTGTATGTACCATTATCGTAAATAAATGCAAATTTCCGAGTGATCTTGCTTTCCTTCACACTCGTTAAAACTAAAGATTTATTCTTTATTTTGAAAGAGAGTCGCTCTGGTGATATTTTATCGCTTTTTCAGACCTTGTCGACTAACTATGAAAAAGGCATACCTTAGTTCTGTTGGGATAAGAGAGTTCTTGTTTGGATTGTTTTACACTTTTTAGGACTTAGGAGACTAACTTTATGAAAAATCACCCCCTAGGAGTCTTCTTTGGGGTTTTAAGACTCTCAAAACTATGAAAAAATTGACAAGCGTTCACTAATTCGGTATCATAAAATCCATGAATCAGTGCTTTATCAAGCATTATTCTATCTCTTCTTTGAGCTTTCCAACAATGAAGAAGGTCCCAATTTTTCTTTCTTGGAATAACTAGACCTTTACAACAAAGAAGGTAAATGGAATTTCATTCACATGTTTTTTTACATCATGGCACCAAGTCTTGTCCCCTTGAACAAAGCACTAGTTTTGATTCTATCAGCAGTTGGGTCTCAGTTTTTTGACCTTATCCTGATTCATATTTTTTTCTCCTCTAGTTGGTTTCATTTCCAATTATATGGGAAATTAGTTAATGTCTCCTACATTGTATATTTGCATCGTTGGTCTCTTTGTGTCAAAATTTTCCTAAGTCACTTTTTTATCGTGCTCAATTTTCAAGGATAAACCTTTGTCGGCCATTCTGTAGTTTCCTTGATCTTTTTTGTCGGTCATTCCCTTGTATCAGATAATCACATCCATTCTTTGGTTGTCCTTGATCCAAAAATTTGTTCCATTTCCATATCCAATTAGTCTCTGACTTACCTCATGTTGGATGATGGAGGACACTTTAATTCCTTCCTTCCAATGGATCTCTTCCTAGTGATTTCAACACATATTTCTATGGGAATGGGATTTGGAATTCATAACAATACCTTGGGGATTGCATTAATCAGTGGAAATTTCCCTCACTATTGGGTAGTGGGAATACCTTAATGTATCCTACTCAATGGATTCTTCAGGTGTTTGACTTCAATACCTTGTATTCAAACTTGGTACAATGTACTCAGTACCTTGGGAACCATTTTAATTAATGGTGGTTTCCCTGGGATTTGTTAATGGTCCTCATCAATGATTGGTAATCAAATGGTTTCCTCCATGTTCGACTTAAGTTCCTTTATTCGCATGGATAGGATTCATACCTTTGGGCGGTTTGGGTTGAAGACCTTGGGCCGACAGTAGCATCGTCATCTTTTTCTATTTCCCAATTTGTTCAATACCTTCTCACACTTCATATGACATTTGCAGAGACATATATCCACCTTCAAATTCCTATGGCTATGATCGATTGTTGAGCATGGATCCATATTTGTTCACTTGTGGCCATGAGTCCTTTATATTATATATGGCTCCATTTTTCATATTGTGTGGACATGATAATTACATTAGTTATACAAATGTTGGATCCACCTATATCTTTATGGTGATTATTTGTATGTCCCAGAGGTCAGTTTTGTCTGACATTTATCTCTCTCTCTCAGTTACCTCTGTTTGAGCCTTTCGATCTTGGATTATGTACTCTCTCCATGACTCAGTTTTTTCCTTTTTATAATGTATTTTGGCTATACTCTTCCCCTCTCTCCTCATAAATTAGTGGGCATCTGTTATAGCCTAAAATAAAACATCTCTACCTTTGACCATTTTCCCATGATTTCGTCGCATGTTGACACTTCCATGACGACATTTCATAAAGGTCACTGAAAAAATAACTATATGGAGGAGCCATATCTATACTTGTGTAACTCCCTTTCAATTCTTCTCTCGACCGTTGGAAAGGTATTTGAGTAAGAAAACTATCCAGAAGACACCAAAGCCTGAAAATTCATGGAAGCACCCTAAAAATGATATTTTTTATACCTAAGCATGACTTTGCTTAAGGGAACCCATGGTCATACATTTGCATTTGCGATGCTACTTTATTGGACCAATGATTTTCACCTGTAGTGGCCAAAAAAATATAAAATTATCTTAATTCTTGAATTAGGTTTGGTGTTGGTGGTTGTAGAACTAATATGGAAGTTGCAACTGATCCCTAATCGACCCCTACTCATCAACAAAGTATATAAGAGAGGGAGAGAGGTCTATGGAGGGGACTTGACCTTTGCATTGTTATGCTGGTGGAATTAGGAATCTCATCCCCCCTACCTTTTCCCTAGATTCTATCTCCTTGTTTTTCAGATCTTGGAGGTTGAGATCCTTGGAAAAGAGAAACAAAAAAACTAGATCAAGGTTTCGAGAGGTTCCGAGTAAGAGGAGAAGGTGAACTCTGTACTTCTTCCACTTGATTAATAAATATGTGATGTCGTTCTTCTTCCCAAATCATTGTTCAATGTATGACTAAATATATTTTATGGTTATATGATGATTTCTTTCATATAGGGTTTCTTTCTTTACTGAACACAATATCCTTTCATATAGTCTATTTGGTTTGAGGAAGGTATAACTTGTTTTGAAGGCCTCCTCAAGAAGAGAAACAAGAGAAGGGATAGAGAAAGATTGGAACAACCTTCATTTAATCAGGTATGGACCTTACCTAACTCTGAATCTTGCTTATATTTGCTTGTTGAACATTGTACATTAGTATTTCAACCCGAGTATGTTAATGGCCTCTTAACCCCCAACCATAGAAACATATTCCTCTACAACAGGGACTAGTATTGATATTATGGAATCATGATCACAGTAGGTAGCTCAGTTGGGATTAATCACCCTTAGACTTGATCCCATAATTCCAAAAGGAAGGATCGTCTTAAATGTTGATATTGTTGTAATTGATCTTGTAATTCTGAAATTAAGGATTGTGCAAGATGTTGAAGTTGTGATTGATCATCATTTTACTTGATCCCGTAATTACAAAAGGAAGTATCCTCTTAAATGTTGATCTTGTTGGACTTGATACTGTAATTCTGAAAGGAAGGATCATTCAATATGTTGAAGTTGGAATTGATCATCCTTAGACCTAATCCCATAATTCTGAAAGGAAGGATTGTCTTAAATGTTGATATTCTTAGACTTGATCCTTGTCATGTCCCCACCCCTCTACTCGCCGAGAGAGAGAGGATATGACTCGAATGCTCTATCTATCATACCGAGGATCTAGAACCATATGAACATAAACAATTAAACATTGAAATAAAATACATGTCTATATGCATAGTACATGTAAATACAACGGAAGAAATACATTTCAACAAATTCAATATGTTCATAATAATTCATTAAAACAAATACATTGCAGGATTAATACATTAAATACAAGAGAGCACTTATCTTGTAAATGAGTTGTCCTGCAACTAGCTATGTCATTGCAACGCTCCACCCAACCATAGGCTAGTGTGCTTATAAATATATCAGCACCACTACCACCCCCGAGCTTTGCATAATTTCCACAAGGAAAAGGGGAACAATAGGCTCACACATAGCCACACACATATCAAAATTCAGCCAAGCCAATCTACAGTTGGGTTTATCAAGATGCTAAGGAAGTGGAAAGGAATAATTTCTAAGCTAGTGAGCTCAACCACATAGCTATGGACACCTACACAAGATCTATATATCCTGGCCTCCACAATACCTACACACCCAACACAAGGAAGTATTCCCTTCACTGCTACATAGTCCCTCATGACATACCTTCCCTTCCAGTTCTTTTCGGGGTGTGGATAGAAGAATAGCCAACCTCTCTTGATATTTCTATGAGGTTCCTCTCTTCACTAGGTTTATCAAGCCAATTCTGGGCCTCTTCCAATCCTAAGTCTTATAGACCAAAACAGGGTGCACATAACAACAAACACAAATACTGGGCATGAAGAAAAATGTTTTAGGAACCAAAAAATGACTTGGTAGAAGGGAAAACAACCCTGGGAGAGAAAATCAATTTCAACAAACGTTCATGGACATTACAGGAGAAGAAAAAACCTATGAAAACCCCCAAATCATGAATCTCTTCACCCATCTATTGTGCAACACAAAAAGTGACTTCCAGCCATGGAGAAAATGAGGAAAATGTAGGAAAAATGTGAGGGAAAATGCCCCTGCTTGCTCTAGCTGCATGAGGAAGAGAAACACATGGGTGAATAATATAATGTGGAGCAATTTGGGGCATTAACTTGCCCCATGTGCAAAAAATACATTTTTAAAAAATGATGGCTTTCCCCAATACAAATTTGACTTCCATACTTCCATACTCTTCCATTCCCAAGGCATTAACTGCCTCAACGAACTTCTGGAAGAAATAAATGATTGGGTGAGTGAGCCAAGATGGGTAGTTGAGATTTTTATGGGTTCTCTCATTGACATTTGGATTTGCACTATTGGATCAAATATTTTAATAATTTCCCTCCCTATTCCTTGTGAAATCATTCCCCGATCTCTTGTTGCATTGCATAGCTAGTTTAGGGTATTTTTATTAATTGCATATTTACATGATGTCTTGATTTATAATGTGCCTGGCTAGAACAAGCACCATATATGGCAATTTTAATTTCCAATACATAAAATGCTAAATCCATGGTGGGGACTTAGACTTGAGCTCCTCACCATGATAAAATAATGATATTTACATCCTGTACAATTTTAATGAAATAGAGGTCAAAATCGGGATATTACAATCCCGTAATTTCGAATGGAAGGATTGTCCAAGATGTTGATGTTGGGATTGATCATCCTTAGACTTGATCCCGTAATTTCGAAAGAAAGGATTATATTGAATGTTGATCTTGCTGGACTTGATCCCATAATTCTGAAAAGAAGGATCATCCAAGATGTTGAATCTAGTACTAACCATCCTTATAATTGATCTCGTAATTTCGAAAAGAAGTATCGTATTAAATTTTGATGTCGAAGGACTAAACATCCTTAGACTTGATCCTATAATTATGAAAGGAAGGATCATATTAAATGTTGATGTGGAAGGACTAATCATCCTTATACTTGATCTTGTAATTCCGAAAGGAAGGATCGTCATAAATACTGATGAGTGATGGAATTGATCCTATAATTCTGAAAGGAAGTATTGTATAGAATGTTGTTGATGGATTTAATCTCATAATTTTGAAAGGAAGGATCTTCCAGAATGGTTGTAGTGCACTTGATCCCGTAACTCTGAAAAAAAGGATCATTTAGAATGTTATTAGTGGACTTGATCTCGTAATTATGAAATGAATTTGTTGAGCATGGTTTTCATTGATGACAAGTCATTAATGAAAAAGAGTAATAAAGTTCGATGACATGGAAAAAGAATATGATAATTTGGGAATTGGAACACTAGGTGGTTTAAGTGGTCCAAATGTCCCATTATGTGGTCATTTTTGTCTTAATGGGATCATGAATCCCACATACTTGGTTGTTGATCCCATTGCACTTGAATAAATATTTGATGAAGCACCCTTGATAAAGTGTATGGGAATTCCCTTGTTGGTGCATTATTATGAACCTCGACTTTCTTGTGGAACTTACACATGAAAACCCTAGAATGAATTGAATGGTTGAAAATTGATGTGGCAAGAAAAATATAAAACAAATTTACAACATTCAATTCACAAGTTTGTGGTATTTACACCCTCTTGATGTTGAAACACATTCCCACAATCTAAATGGAGGAGCTAGACAATTATGTATGGAACCTTTGATGACATGAAAGAGCCCTCTCTTTGTCAAATAAAAATCAAAAGATATATCAGAAATATAACAAGTTGGATCAGTTCTAGAAGACAAATTAATTATTAAATATAAAATATAAAAAGAACCATACATTTTCAAGGTCAGACCAGTAAATATTTTTTATGGAAAATGTGTAAAATAAAAGAAAATTCTCCTCATTTCAAAAAACACGGGAGGAGAACACAACACTAAATTTCTGACCCTTTTTTAGGAAATTTCACTGGTAAAAATTAGTGATTTTTGGATGGAAGCAATTGAATTTTTGGTTGGTTACTGAAGGAATCTAGTGAAGAAGTAGCAACCTGGGTTTGTACTCTAAGGTAGGCACAGTAAAATTCAATTTTATGATAGCCATGTCTGGTTTTGGAGGACAACTCTATGCTCTGTGGTAGCCTCACATAATACAACAAATAAATTTCAAGATCTTGTTTTGAATTTCGGTGAGCTTAGTGCTAAAAGACTGATCCTCTAGGGCATCTGATATTTTTTAAGACTGATCTTCATGCAGAGATAAATGTAACATCTTTTTGAATATCCTTTATCCTTGTTTTGGGTTTTGTCTGTGTCACAACAACATCGATGTGTACTTTCATGTAATGAATCCTTCATTACAGCAGTGATCAGATTTTAGATGCAGTATAGTTGAAAGCAATAAGAAGTTACTGACACAAACATAGGAAGAGTTATTTTCAAGATCATATAACTCATTGAAGGAAACAAGGAGAAGTTCCAAGAATGAAAGAGATTTGGAAGTTGATATTTTTGGAGCAGTAAATGACTAGACTTCAATAAGCAGACCTCTTGATGATTAAGCAGACTAGAAAATATTAAGATGACAAGTGACACAGTTTGAAGTTACCGATGTTTGAACAATTCCAGCAGCATATGAAGATGATTGGACAGAATGTGAAATGCTGACATGTTTGGTGATATGATAAGCAGAACATGGATATGATCAGTGAAGGACTTGATTATACAAATTGATGACATGACTGTGTTGAAAGTTGACAGGTTCATGAAATATGACATGAAAGAGTTGATGAAACATAATAAGGCAGGAATCTGTATGTAATTGTAAGTCATGTCTCGCACACCATTTCTTAGTTGGATCTAAGAAAAAACCAAGTTGGGTCTTGGAATAGAAGTTGGTGCTTCTCAGTCAGTTGTAGATTATGAAAACACAAAGGTTGTGGCCTCCATTGTAAATAATATCAAATTAAATATAATAAAGTTTACGAAGCTAATCTTGTGATGTGTCTCTAATTATTTATATTGATGACATGTTTGATTTTATGACTATTGATGCATAGATTATTTTGAATGATGAATTATACCTAAGTTTTGAAGTGAAATTGTTTAATGATCCATGTTTAACTTTTAAAGAAGTGAAATTGGTAAAAAAAATTGGCCAACTAATTCACCTCCCCCCCTCTCAGTGTGCCATTGTGTATAGCAATTGGTATCAGAGTTGTCCTTCATCACAAGCCAAACTAGCTTGAAGGAGATCCGTGGACACAAAATGGAAGGACCAATAGAGTTTATTAACAATGGAGTTCCAGTTTTTGACATATTGGATTATTTTGGCTGTAGAAGAAAAATGAAAGCTTAATTGAATAGGTTTGGTGTTTGGGAAATTGTGGTCAATCCATCTATCCAGTCCAACAAAAAGACTTTTTTTCTCTCAGGTAACCTCATTGTAAAAATGTTGAATGTCAAATGTTTTGAAGGCATCCAAGTATAATTGCAACAACTTTTTAAGTCACTATATCGGTTGATCTCAGCTTGATATATGAGCTTGTGAATACTTTTGAAGACAAATAAAGGCTGACAACAATGTTTGTAAAAGATTACAATACCTTGTGGATGATTGGAATATAAAGAAATGAGGGAAAGTAATCACAAAATAATCGTTCACAAGGAATTAATAAAATGTCCACTATTCTTTGAAAATGACCATGAGTGGAAAGAAAATGCCCACAGGAATATGGGAATCCCTCAATCTTGAATAAATGCTCATAAATGGAGAAGTAAAATCTTGCATGCAATAATTAAATATCTACAGTAGTATAAATAATTCCCCCAACCAATGGTACATTTTCTACATATCTGGTAAGTATGCCTTTAGGATAATGAAAATGCCTGCTTCCTCCTTGAAAATGCACGCACACCAAATGAGAGGTATGCAAAATCCAAGTAAATTGTCCCATATGATGATTGTGATGTGACATAAAAATATGATGATATTTCTACGAAAACTAAAGAGAACCCACATATGTACATGCACATTTTTAAGTGATATTGTGGCTCAACAAGAATAAATTTGCCTGAGTTTGCTGAAGATTGTGATACAACAGGTGTTGATAAAGGATACTTGATGATATTCAACAAGGGAAGTATACTTTGTCATGTACCCATACCCCATTATCATACGAAATTAAAAATCCCATCGAGAACCTTCACTGTTCATCGAAACATAGGGCATGACCGCGACCCACTTCTCGAAATTTCCAATATTGTCATCCTCCCTCCAGTCTTCCATTGATCAGCTCGTGATCTGAAAGGAATTATCTTAGAGGAGATCAAAAGGAAGAGAGAAAACACGATAGAAATCAACTATCCCAAATGGTCTCGCAAACTGGAACCAAATCGACAGCTCAGAATTCATCCTCAAAAATCAACGGTGCGGAAAGACCAAGGTGCGGGATCAGAAAGTTACAAAAATTGCAATCTTACTTCCCACAAGCTACATCCTGCATCCCACATCAGAGACATATCAACGATGGACAATCATCCCATGAAGATCAATGGTGCGGAAACTTGAATTGCGGGATTGAGAATTGTAGAAATCTCGACACCGTGATCCCGCATCCCACATTGGAAAGGACTACTATGGAACTAAAACTATAGTAATCCATAATTATCCAAAAATACATGCCGCATCCCACAACCTGCATTCCACAAGTTGCAGAAAGGAACTTGCAGAAGGGAAAATTGTGGAACCCATGATCTGCAAACCGACATCTCGTAGACTGCGTAAATGGAGGTTTCTAGCAGGAAGCTAAACCCTTTTTTTTAAACTGAAGTCTTGGATCGATTTGATCATTCAGGTCATTACCAATATGTCCAATCTACTCTGCAACTTAGTTTAAATGCATTGATGGAAAACATACATAGATGCCTATAATTACAGTTATTCAAAGGAACAATGCATCAATTCAACACAGCAACATGTTCATCACATTCCATAAGCAATTACAATGCAAGAAATACAATTGCATAGAATTATATAGACAAGAACACTTATCTTGAATAGAAATTGTCCTGTAGCTAGCTATGTCGCTACAACGTTCCACCCAACCATAGGCTAGTGCGCTCATCAATCTCTCAGCGACATCGCCACGCCCGAGCTGGGCATGATTTCCTACAGGAATAAGGGAACACTAGAGCAGACTCATACATAGACAAGGGTGAAATAACACTTGTCCAAGCCAACACAGTTGGGTTTATCAGGAAGCAGGGTAAAGCATTCCAACAGATGGGTTTCACAGGACACTCAGCCAAGCCATCTCACAATCGGGTATCACAGAGTTAACACAGTCAAGCCAACATTCACCTTTAAGGACCAATCAAGCCAACATATTGGTTTATTAGAATGTGCATAGTCAAGCCGTCTCACTATTGGGTTTATCAAACCGTCTAGCCAAAGGTTACTCATAAGGTCAAACACAACAAGACACAACCAAGCCAACAGATTTGACCTTATCAGGATTTTAATGAAATCGGTAGGAGGAACTACTAATCTAGTGAGATCATCTATAGAGCTAAGAACACCTTCACAAGACCTATCTATCCTGGCTTCCCCACTTCCTACACACCCAACACAAGGAAGTGTCCTCTTCTCTGCTCCACAGTCCCTCAGGCTACACCTTCCTTTCTAGTTCCCTTTAGGATGTGCATAGCAGGTTTACTAGACACTCTTATCTTATCATGAGGTTCCAAAGTAGTTTTATCAAGCACGTTCTGTGACTCTCCCATTCCTAACTCTTGTACATAGTTCAGACCCGAACTAGAATGCACAACACAACAACCACAGGGACACTCCACAACTCAGGCTTACTCAGGAACATGAGTAACAAGGTCTCATACAATATTTTTCTAAGGTAACATTGCAACATAGCAATCACAGTCTTTCCAAGGGAAAAACAATTGCAGAACGTGAAGGATACACACCGGAGAAGCTCTTGTGATACCACAATGTCACATGCATGGGAAACGAAGATGGTGAATGAATGAATGAAATCGAACATCCTGCAAGTCCCAAAACATGAGAGTAAAACCAAAACATAAATGCATGAGTCAAACTGGCATACTATTATGGTGTTTTCTTGTCCATGCAAGCAAAGCACGACATTCCAAAACTGGGTGCTCTGCCCAATTCGAATTTCCCATACTCTTCCCCTTCCAAGCAATAACTACATCAACCACCTTCTGGTAGAATAAATGGTTGGGAAGAGAAGACAAGAAAGAGGGTAGTTGATAGTTTTTATGAGTTCCCCCCATGACACATGGCTTTTCCCCAAACTAGCTCAAGGTTAACATTCCCACCCCCTTATCCTTAAGAAAATCATGCCCCCATCTCATTATTCATTGCATTGACATAGCTGGCTGTGGTTTTTTCTTTAATTTGCATATTTATATGATGTTTACAAACATGCTTGACTTAGCATAGAAACCATAGGCATCAACCATGATCGCCTATATGCCATACATTAATCAATGATAGGGCCTTGGCCTTAAGCTCCTTGTCATGATTTGATATAATATTTACATCATATACATTAATGCAATGAGGTCAAAACCGGGGTGTTAAATTCCCCTCCCCCTTCAATAACACTGTCCTCAGTGCTTACAAAATTGAACAAAATGCTAGATTGGCATCGCCTCACTTCTCTACAGATTTGAACATAAATGGATGTGCCAATCGCATGGCATCCTCTAGCTCCCATGTAGCCTCTTCAGGACCATAGTGCTCCCACTGCACCTTTACCTTTCCTATGGCTCAGTTCCAGAGCATGGTGACCGTCCTGTCAAGGATGTGCATTGGCTCAATTCTGAACTTTCCCTCGAAATCCACCTTAATCACATCCCAATTTATCACATGGTTAGGGTCATGTATATATTTCTTAAGCAAAGAAACATGAAAAACATTATGAGCCCTAGTGTTAGCAATCAATGCAAGACTATATGAAACTAAGCCTATTCTTTCAAGCACTTCAAATGGTCCACAATATTTGGGTGACAGCTTGGCACAACTTCCAAGCTTCAAGGAACTTTTCTTTGCCCTCACTCTAAGGTAAACATGATCCCAAACACTGAACTCTCTATTCACCCTATGCTTATCAACATATATTTTCTGTCTGTCCTGGGTTTCCTTCATATTCTTCCCGATCTTTACAACCTCCTTATCCATCTCCTTCGGCAATTTTGGACCAATCACAACCCTGTTCATTGGATTATCCCAAGTCACTGGTGTCCTACACCTCCTTCCATACAAAGATTCATGCAGACTCAACCCCAAGGATGCTTGTTGTCCATTGTTATATGTAAATTCTACCATGTTTAAATAATCTTCCCACTTGGTTGGTTTGTCCATCACATACATGCGAAGCATGTCTTCAAGCTCTTGGTTAAATCTCTCTATTTGTCCATCATTCTAAGGATGGTAGGTAGTGTTGAAGTTCAGCTTTGTACCCAAATCCATAAACAACCTCTTCCAAAATTTGGAAGTAAACTTGACATCTTTGTCAGAGACTATTGCCTTAGGAAATCCATGCAATTTGAAAACCTCCTTCATGAAGATCTTTGCAATGTCATCAGTCTTATGCATAGACTTAACCGGTATAAAATGTGTTGCCTTTGTCAAATTTTCCACCACAACCATGATGGAATCATGCTATCTCCAAGTCATTGGAAATCCTGTAATGAAATCCATGGAAATAATATCCCACTTCCATTCTAAAATTGGTAAAGGTTGCAATAAACCTGATGGGTGTTGATGCTGAACCTTCACCTGCTGACATTTCATGCACCTGGAAATGTATTCAGCCATGTCCTTTTTCATTCTCGGACAAAAGTACTACTTTATAGTTGTAGCAATTGTCTTCTGATATCCTGGGTGACCTGAATATGGAGATTGATGGATCTTGTCCATAACAACTCTCCTCAAATATGCTACATTTGGAATATAAATTCCGTTCTTGTAAGTAAGAAGTCCATCTTCTTCCAATTTATATCCTTCATACATCTTCTCAAGACTTTGCTGCTGCAATTTTGCACATAAAATTCATCTTCAGCAACATGATTAACAATATGTTGCATCAACTCCAATTGGCAAACACTAACGGATGCCACATGCATTTCCTGCACCTTCTTGCTGAACGCATCAAATACCTTATTCTCTTTCCCCTTTATGTGCTTGATCTCAAAATCAAACACACATAAAAACTCCAGCCTTATAGATTTCCTAGCATTCAGAGTAGGATGATCAAACAAATACTTCAAACCATAATGGTCTTTCCTTAGCTCAAATATTCTACCCATCAAGTAATGCATCCACATATTGAGAACATGTACTATGGCTGCAAGTTCCAGATCATGAGTAGCATAGTTCTTCTCATGTTCCTTCAACTTTCTGGACTCATAACATATCATGTGGTTTTGTTTCATAAGGACTCTGCTAAGCCTTTGACCACATGCATCAGTACACACCAAAAAATATTTCACTGGGTATGCAACTTTCAAAACCGGTGCACTTGTGAGAAGATTCTTCAACCGCTGGAAGCTTTCTTCACACCTCACTATCCATTCAAACCTTATGCCCTTCTTTTGCAAAGAAGTAATGGCATGTGCAACCTTGGATAATCCTTCAATGAATCTTCTGTAGTATCCTACAAGCCCCATAACATATCTTACATCGGTCACATTTCTTGGAGTAGGCCAATTCATAATGGCCTCAATCTTGTCAGGGTCCACAAATACACCCTCTTTTGAGATAATGTGACCCAAGTACTGAATTTTATCTCTATAGAAGTCACACTTGCTCCACTTTGCATACAACTGATGCTCCCTAAGCAATTGTAATGTCAGTCTAAGATGCTCTTCATGTTCTTCCTCATTCTTATAATAAACGAGAATGTCATAAAGGAAAAAAAGAACAAACTTGTCCAAATACCCGTTGAAGACACCATTCATAAAGCACATAAATGTAGCTGGTGCATTTGTGAGACCAAATGGTACCACTACAAACTCATAATGCGCATACCTTGTCATGAAGGTTGTCTTATGAATGTCTTCATCCTTGATTCTCACTTGATGGTAACTCGACCTCAAGTCAATCCTAGAAAATACCTTTGCTCCTCTCATTTGATCAAAGTGGTCATTAATCCTAGGCAAAGGATACTTGTTCTTTAATGTGACTTTGTTCAACTGTCTGTAATGAATACACAATCTGAGTATACCATCTTTCTTCTTTACAAACAGAACTAGTGCTCCCCAAGGAGGCAAACTCATCTTGATATACTTTTTCTCCAACAACTCTTGCAGCTGCATCTTCATCTCTAACATTTCTGGTGTACTCATTCTATAGGGTGTCTTGGACACTGGTGCTGCTCCTAGCACAAGTTCAATTGTGAAATCAATGTCCCTCTTTGGGAGGAAACCATTGAATATCATCAAGAAAAACAACCCTGAATTACTGCAATAAATGGAAGTCCTCCAATCTAATAGCTTCACTCTCTACTGCCTCCACAATATGAGTTGCATGGAACTTGCAACCCTTCCTACAAATTTTCTTCAAGTGCATTGCTGAAATTTGCCTCACAGAAATTACCTATGGGATTCCTCTTATCACTCTCGGGTTACCTTCTTCATCCATGTATTCAAAATTCTTATGGTAAAAATCAAGCTTTACCTTGTGAGCTTCTAAAAAATCCATTCCAATGAGAACATCATAGGAACTGTCATGTCCCCTCAAATTGACCATTAAAAAGTGTTGACCATGCTAAGTTCCTAGGGGCTCAAAATTGATAGTAATTATTCCTCATAGGATAATTTTTTCTAATAATTGTTTTAAGGCTTGTATTTAATTTTATCTCAGCAATTTTATTTTTTATGCACAATAATGATGTGGAATTAACGCTGCCATGTCAGGACGACATGATGGGGAAAGCTATTTAACTTGCCTTGGTAAAAATTAGAAAGTCCATGACAAAAGCAAATAGGAGAATAAATGGAAGTTTCCTAAAAGCAGTAAAAAGCAGACAAAGGTAAAAGAAGGAAATTATTTCAAAGGGGAGGGCACAGTTTCCTCTTATGGATCTCAGAAAAGCTGTAAGAGAAAAGCAGGAAAGTTTTTGAAGGAAAGAAAAAGTTCCCTTATGACCCAAGAAAAGCAGAAAGCTGTCATAACTCAAAAGAGGAATATTTTGACTAAGGGAGGGTGCAGTTTCTAATTGTGAAGGATGATTTAGACTTGGAAACAATTCCACATGGTCCTACTTGCCTAATTTCCTAAAGGGGGTGCTTTTGTGGCTAGGGTTAGGTCACCCATGGGGTTGACCTGCTCTCACAGGTCACCATTGGCCTCAACTTACTAAGAAGGTCATCTAGAATTCTATAAAAAGTGAATTCGATCCCATTGATTCAATTTTGATGATTTGATATTGTGTTTATGCTATGTGAGCATAATCTTTGAGTGTTGTGCCTCAGACCATTGGGTGATGATCCCCCAACCCCTCCTCCCTTCTCTTCCATTTCCCTTAATTTCTATTGCAAGTATATGGAGCAATAATGTCAGCCATTGAATCTTATTTCAGAAGTATATTACAGTCTCCATCAATTTCAAGTTGAGCTCCAATGAAGCCCATGCTTCACTTATGCCCAAAGCCCCTTCCTGGTCATGATTCGGGCCTCCTGCCCCTTAATTTTGGAAGCCTCTTTGTAATGGTCTGTCAATAATGTTATTTATATTTTGTAGTGTAAATATATTTTGAACATTAAATTTATCAGGTTGAGATATCTAAGAACCTGAATAATATTATCTCAGTTTCATAAAGAGATCCTATTTTATTAGTGTATGGGGGGATTGAGTGAATATGAGTGTTGTAATGAATATGTCATGATGGGGAAGGGATTGAAATAAGTATTCATGTTTAGAGAGATAATATTTATCTCTTTTATAAATCTCAGGTTTCATATAATTGTATTTAATATGATTTAATAGTTTTTTTAAGACCCTAGCTAGACTACTAGTTTTTAATAACTAGTTTTCCTGAAATTGATGCAAAATAGGATTTGTAAACTCAAACTAAGATCTTAAAATTCCTATAGGTCAATAACAGACATAAATTCCCATATAAATCTCCAAAACCTTTTTTTATTTGGGTCGTACCACCCTTTTTCATCCTCCTCTCTGCAGGGCTTCTCTTGACCAAAATTGGCAGAAATCCCCAAATTCACCCAAAACACCTCAAACTTTCCAGAACCTAAAAAAACTATCTGAATACCTTTTTATATATTAAATTAATTCTGTAACAAACCTCTGCAATTTTCCCGAAGCATCTAGTTGAAACAGGCAGAACTACTCTCCTTAGTTGCACGGTTTGGCTGCCCAGAAGCATGGTAATAGGTTTCCACGGTGCGGAATATGAAACCTAAATGGCACTAGATATAAATATGTTAAGGGAGTTTTAACCCAAAAAATATCTCACTCAGCTCTACATGGCCTACACCACCCAAGGACACCCATGCACGACCTTCGTATCACCCCATTAAACCCCCACACCCTCAAAAAGGATTAAAAATGAGTAAAAGGGCTTAGAAACCCCAAAAAGGAGCCTAACTAACTCTCCTAGGGGATCAAGCCTCCAAAAAGGGGCTAAAACCCCTCAAAGGATCCTAAAACCCTAAAAAGAGCTAAAGTTAGGGCAGAAGGGGCTAAAAGCCAAAAAAGGGGGCTAAATCCCTGACCAAGGGCTTAAAACCCTAAGAATCCCCAAAAAAGATATAAAAAGAGGGGTGGGGGTCACTATCAAACAACTCTTCTCTTGCATACTGTTATGCTTCCCGTGGATGCCTTAAGACTCTTTTCCTCTCAACCCACCCACATCCCCCTCTCTTCCACTCATCTTCCCCATTGAGCCATAGCTCCTCCATTGCTGAGTGAGATAGAGAGGTGCTTCCTCCATCCAGGGCATGGTGGCCCATTGCACCAAAGAAGAGGTATACTTGTGTGTTTTGTTTCATTTCTTTGCTTTTGTTTAACCCATAGTTTGTTTGTAGGTTTTTTATATTATCTTCCAAGTTTATTTCTAACATGTTTTGCAGGTTTATTACTATTTATTAGTTGTTTACAGGTTCTCGGAGCTAAGCCCTAACCCTGTTTGTAGAGGGGCTCACTGCCATTA
Source organism: Pseudotsuga menziesii (assembly GCA_001517045.1). NCBI lineage: Eukaryota > Viridiplantae > Streptophyta > Pinopsida > Pinales > Pinaceae > Pseudotsuga > Pseudotsuga menziesii. Next base: position 105,773 of record LPNX011053711.1, read on the forward strand.
CTTTATGTTTCTTTTATTCCTTTTTGTTCCATTTTTTTTTCATGAATTTTCAAATAGGAACCTACCCTTCCATCCTATAGATAGAAGGGAGCCATTCCTTCCCCTGTAGCAAGGAGAAATCCCTACTACAGAACTGGCGACCATACCAGGTCGATCCCACAGGATCCTTGGTTTAGTTTTTTAAAATTTCAAATTTATTTCAGTTTATGCCCTAGTTTTAAAATTTCTTGTCAAATCTAGGTTAAATCTTGTTTAATTTCAGTTTCGGTTACTGCTGAAGCCTCTGCAAGACAAATCCGAGTCTGTTTGGCCATAGTACAGGTTACTGTCAGCCGGATCTGACTCAGGATCAGAAAAACCCCAAATTCGGAGCAGGTCGCACTTATTGGGCCTAAAAAGGGGACCAGGTCACTCATTTAGGTCTCACAGGTGTGACCAGGTTGCCCTTTTTCCCCCAGAAGGTGTGACTTCACTCAAAAGGACAAACCGCTTATGTCTGTGAAATCTGTGCGACCCCCTTGCCTGTTTTAGGAAAAATTTGGTGACCCCCTCACCACATTTGGCCCAAAACGTGCAGTCTGTCACTCAAAAGTTAATTTTTAAGTTATTAGGGACTGTCAGTGTGGCTCATCCACCTCTTTCCAGCACAGTAGTTCCATTTCTATTTCTATTTTAATTTACAGCAATTCCATGGACAAACAAAGTGTAAATTCCAAAAAAAAAATAATGGCTTAATGAGTAGCTTAACTAAAATTGACATAAAATTAACAGTCTTGCTTACCCTTCCTCCTCTACCCCCTCATCACCCTATAGGGTATTCTGGGATAAGACGAAGGGCACAGCTCGTATAGTAATAGGCCCTTCACTGAATATTGTTCAAAAATGTTAAAAACGGATGACTTGGAAGGTAGAGGGGGTAGAGAAGGAGGGATTCTCACGGTGCTAAGCGTCCTCCTTGTTGACCAACCTTTCATCCAGGAGGTGAACTATGGATATACAGATGGGCTTAGTCCCATTGTGTTGAGAGCCCAACACCTTCTCTTGGTTGAAGAAGAATATAGGTGTAAGGTAGTCACCTAGTTAGGCTGTCACAATTCAGGG
>LPNX011053711.1:107161-175712 GCA_001517045.1 Pseudotsuga menziesii
ATACACAATTTATTTTTATTTACTTCTTGTATTCACAATGATATGAACTCTACGACATATTCATAAACCACTTGTAGCCACCTAATAACAAAAAAACAGCAAGACATATACACCATACCACGTAATCAACCCCATTCAATTCATGATGCTGAGAGAGCCACTAAAATTGATTAATTTACACTAAGTTCAAAAATCTACATTCTTTGAGGACATAAGTCCCCGACTGCCTTAACTGTGGGAAGTACTTGGGATCAGCCCAGAAACTCATTGTGAGAAGTACCACGGGAACCCCAAACTAGCTGGCCGCTGAGAGGAATTGCCAAGCAAAATGGGTAATGACCCCCACCAATTGAGTAGAAATTCTTGTGAGGAAAAAGCCAAGAGTTGTCTTTTGGTAGTCTTGGTGGCTGAGTGACCACCTATAGCCAATAGGAAGCCATTCAAACCGGGGTCCAAAATATCATTCCCACCAGATTGATACATAAATCTAACACAATTGATCCCCCATGCTCTTCCTCACGCCTAAGAGGTGAACAACCACAATTCAGGACATTGAACCAACACCATCGAGACCATTCTCGACTACCTCTCACACCATCAGAAGGCCACACAACCTCTGATTTAGATTCAGACCCATATCAGTCTGAACCAGACCTCCATACTGTACCATCAAGCCCCATGGCTAGTGCAAATCCGGATCCATTTTTTGGTATAGCCATAGCTAGTGGACCCATGTCCACACCATAAATTATCACCAACAACCCTGTAGGTGGCCCCAGCATATTCATTCAAACTGTCATCAGTCAGTTGCCACCATCCATAGTAACCACTCAGGCTATCCCACCTGCAACACTTGCAGGCAGTGGACCTTCCATATACACTGCCCCTTCTATCACATAGGGGGGAAATGCCCCTTCCACATACACTACCCCTCCTGTCACACATGGGGGCAGTGGCCCTTCCATTCACACTGTCCCTCACATCACATTTGGGGGCATTGGCCCATCTCCAATTGTTAGTTTTTCAACATATACGCTAGCATTATGATCTTAGGATCTTTTCACTGAGAGAATAACAAGCACAACAATAAAACATAAGCACATCACAAGAGACAAGAGACACAAAGAGTTTTCCTCAGGGAAACCATAAAGGAGAAAACCCCGCAACTTCCTCAGAGATAGAATCAGCACCAAAACAGTAAAAGATCTCCCAACAGTAGTAGTCTTCTTCTTGTCTAGTCCCAGTGTATTTCCTTCCTCACTAATGCGCCACACTTGAGTGAGTGAGTGATGTGTGTAATAAATAGAGAGACTCACTCTCTATTTATATTCTTCGTTCACTTGAATTGCACTTAATCATGTCGGCCTAACTTAACAATTACTTACTAGAGCCAACATGATCTCTACGAGTGTCTAATAACCCTAGTGCCCCGAAACTGTGGGGACTTTAACAATGACTTGACATGACTTATTTACATTATTGATCCTCCCGATCGGAACATCGGGGTATGACAACATGACTCAAATACATAATAGATACATCCTGGAATAAGCATCGAGTTACAATACATAAGATACATAGATGAATACATTCCAAAGTTACAAATACATCAACACTCCCTCTTAACTAGGAAGGTATTCTTTCAACACAATTTTCAGCATTGGTCTTCTTCTTTGTATCAGCTGGATCATCTCGTCTTCAAGTCATCTTCATCTTCAAGTCATCTTCATCATCAGATCTGGATCACCTCTCGATCTGGATCATCATGGAACATCATCACTAGATCTGGATCATCACTCGATCTGGACCATCACTGGCTGTCATCACTCGATCTGGATCATCACTGCTGGATCATCATGACTGGATCTGGATCATCACTCGATCTGGATCATCATTGGATCTGGATCATCACTCGATATGGATCATCACTGGTGCTATCTCATGATTCTTCTCGTCACAGGAAGTTCTACAGAGCCAGCCCTTTTTCATGCTAGTTGTAGGCCTAGCCATCATGTAGGTCTTCACCCAGCACTTATATCTAACCTACTCATCAGAAAGACACGCCCAACACTTACATCTGACCTACTCGTCAGAAAGGCATGCCCAACACTCACATCTGATCATATAGGAACCAATCCTATAATCACATCAGAAAGGCCCAGCACTCACATTCACCAGCATGATAGGACATCACATCATTAACATCTGTGAAAAGGCTCAGCACTTACATCTGACCTACTCGTCAAAAAAGCACATCCATCCAGGTGGGAACACATCCTACCACAGTGATGGAAGACTCCCATCCAGGCTAGAACACATCCTGCTCACAATGATGAAAGACTCCCATCTAGGTTGGAACACATCCTACTCACAGTGATGAGAGATTTTAGCACTTACATTCATCCAGGCAGGAACACATCTTTCTCACAGTGATGAAAAGGATATGCACTTACATCCATCCAGGTGGGAACGCATCATGCTCACAGTGATGGAAGGGCTTTCACTCACATCCGATCATGCAAGAACACATCCCAACAATCATATCAGAATGGCCCCCAGTCCTCCTCGACTGAGCTACTTGGTAACTGACCAGGCGCCTCCATTCTCCTAGAGAATGGTAGTTGCCCTTACATCCAACCTGCTCATCGAAATGGCCAACACTCACATCTGACATGGAAGGAACTTAATCCTTTAGCCATGATAGAATGGTTCAGCCCTTACATCTGATCAAGTGGGAACACATCCCTCTATCACATCAGAATGGCTACTCAGTCCTACACTGAGTGATCCTGGTAACTGACTAGGTGCCTCCATTCCTAGAATGGCAATTTCCCTTACATCTGTCCTACTCAACAGAATGGCTAGCACTCATATCTAACATGGAAGGGAGCAACACTATCACCATGACAGAATGGCTCAGCCCTTAAATCTGACCATGGAAGGAACCAATCCTCTCACCATGTCAGAATGGATATGGGTCTCATCACTTTCTCTTGGAGGGAACCTTGATCTGGAGAACACCAAGCTTCTCCCTAAAGTAATCGAACTTCACTTTGGCTAATGGCTTCATCAACACATCAGCTATATGTTCCTCTATCACAACATATTGGAGCTTCACTGCTCCTCTCTGCACCATATCCCTGATATAGTGATACTTGATCTCGATATGCTTCGACTTGTCATGGAACACTGGATTCTCTGACAACTTCACGCAACTCTGGTTCTCACAATGTATACAAGTAGCATCCAACTGGAGATCAAATATATCAGACAGTAGCTTCCATAGCCATACTACCTCACAAATAGCTAAACAAGCTACAACATACTCTGCTTTAGCTGTACTCAGTGCCACACAGGATTGCTTCCTGCTAAACCAAGAGATCACACCTGATCCCATACTGAAGCAACATCCTGAAGTACTCTTCCTGTCGATGGCACTACCTACCCAATCTGAATCAACATAACCCTCTAGGTTAATATTTTGATTCGCATCGTACTTGAGCCCATAATCAATTGTACCCTTTAGGTACCTCAGAATATGCTTTGCAGCAGTCAAGTGAACACTCCTCGGATCTGTCAATTATTGGCTCAAGGTGTTCATAGCAAAGCAAATGTCTGGTCTCCTATTTGTCAGGTACATCAATGACCCAATCATCCGATGATACATCGTAGCATCAACCGACTCTGATGAAGCATCACTCAATAGCTTCAGGTTCGATGCCATAGGTGTGGCCATAGCCTTGCAGTTCATCATTCCAAACCTCTTCAGGATCTCTACTGCATACTTCCCTTGTTCAAGGAAGATTCCATTTGTACTCTGCCACACCTCCATACCTAGAAAGTAATGCATCATCCCCAAGTCCTTCATTTCGAACTCAACAGCAAGCTTTCTCTTCGTATCAACAATCAACCCATCTGTACCTATCACAAATAGATCATCTACATATAGTAGGAGCATCACTGGGTTGCCACCTTCAACCTTGTAGTAAAGGTTGGAGTCTGCTTTACTCTTGGCAAAGCCCAAACTAGATAGAAAGCTATCAATTCTATCATAACATGTCCTAGGTGCCTGTTTCAAACCATACAGGGATTTCTTCAATATGCATACATGAGACTCTCTGTCATGTGTCTCAAAACTGAATGGTTGTTCTACATATACTTCCTCTTCTACTACACCATTCAAGAAGGCAGTCTTGACATGCATCTCATGTATCTTCCATTTCATCACTGTAGCCAGAGCAAGTACTGATATGATGGAACTGTATCTGGCTATAGGTGCAAAGGTCTCTTCATAGTATACTCCCTCTTTCTGAGAGAGTCCTCGAGCTACAAATATTTCCTTATACTTTTCAATGCTACCGTCTGCAGCATGCTTGATCTTGTAGATACATTTGGAAGTTACAACTGACTTCCCTTCTGGTCTTGGGACAACATCCCAAACATCATTCTTCATGATTGATTGATATTCTTCGATCATAGCATCCTTCCATTCTTTCTGTTTTACTGCTTCTTCATAACTGGAAGGTTCTTTATTAATGAAATCACATAGTAAAGCAACATACTCGGAATTGGATCTGGTTCTCTTCCTTTATCTATGATTCTCTTCTGGAGCCCCATATCTTTCCACACCTTGGATAAGTTCACGTACCCAAGCAGGTTTCCTCTTATGATGATTCTTCTCCAAGGGTGGATCTGCAGGTCTTTGTGGTTCCTCAAACTCTCGATCTTCTTCTTGAGCTTCTTCGTCCATGATTGTATCATGAATTCTGGGTACTTCTGCTTCTGCTTCTTCAGGTTCTTCAGCAGGTCTCTTTCTGGATTTGGTGTAAGATGTGCCTTCATCAAATGTCACATCCCTGCTGATGTCAATCTTCTTATATCCTGGGAAATAGATTTTGTACGCCTTCGATCTTTCAGAGTATCCCACAAATATGCCCTTCTTTCCTGAAGGATCTAATTTTGTTCTCTTCTCTTTTGGAATATGTATGTACACGGGACAGCCGAATATTCTGAGATGGTTGAATTCTGGTTTCTTGCCAGAGAAGACTTCTTCAGGAGTCTTTTTTTCAATTACTCTATGTGGAGTACGGTTCTGTACATATACCGTTGTTCTGGAAGCTTCAGCCCAAAGATGCATAGGTAGATCTTGATCATGAAGCATTGCTCTTGCAGCTTCCATGATGGTTCTATTCTTCCGTTCTACAATTCCATTCTGTTGTGGATTATAAGGAGTGGACAACTCCCTCTTAATCCCTGATTCTTTGCATAGCTCTTTGAATTCATTCAAAGTGAATTCTCCGCCATTATCTGATCCAAGAGTCTTGATCTTCTTTTCAGTATGGTTCTCGATCAAGGCTTTGAATTCCTTGAACTTATTGAATACTTCATCTTTGTTCTTTATAAAGTAAATCCATGTCTTTCTAGAAAAATCATCAATAAAAGAAACATAGTATGCATACCCGCTTAATGAGTTTGATGACATAGGACTACATACATCTGAGTGGATGATTTCTAGTATGCCTTTGGCTTTGCTTTCACTACTGGGAAATGTCTTCTTTGTATTCTTCCCTTTCGCACATCCTTTGCAGACTCCATCATGTTTTGCTTGAAATTCTAGAAGACCTTCAACAGCTTTGCTTGCAATAGGTAGTGCTATGTAATGCACATGTGCAAGCCTTCTATGCCAAAGTTCATTTTGCTCTACTGTGTCATGGATCAAGGCTTGTTCTGCATGACCCTTCAATTTTTACAAGCCTCCTTCTTATTCTCCAATCACTACCACATCATCGATAGTCTTTCCTTTTGGCCACATAATGACTTGACCATATATGAATGCAACCCACATTCCTTTTGCATCCAATGCTAAGATGGAGAGAAGGTTCTTCTTGAGTCCTGGAACAAACAATACTTCTTTCATTGTTAGAGACTTACCAAAGTCTAGCTTGTATGAATATTCCCCACTACCTTTTATTGGATATTGGTAGTCATATCCTAGTTTCACCTTGTGAGGTGATTCATGTTCTGACAATCTTACAAAGGATTCCTTGAATCCCATCATATGTTTGGAAGCCCCACTGTCTATAAGCCAATCATCACTACCATGAGTAATGTTACCTGTGAGAGCAGATATTAGAACATATTCATCCTTGCTTGAAGAATCTTCACTTTCATTTCTGGATCTCTTCTTGGATGGTTCATCATCCTCTGCAGCATGAGCATGATGTCTTATTTTGTTTCCCTTCTTCTTGTGAGAGTGGTTCTTGTTCTTAGGACAATCTTTAGCAAAATTTCCTTTTTCATCACATGTATAACATCTAAATCTAGATAGATCCCTTTTAGAATGATAGCTCTTACCTTTGGAGTAATTGGGTTTTGTTCTTTCCTTTTTGGAGTGAACTGTGAGGGCTTGATATTCACTACCCATCTTCTCTTCTCAGGCTGCTATTCGAGCTTCTTCTTGAGAGAATTATTCCCATAGTCTGTTGAATTTGACTAACTTCTTCCTAGCATATATTTCTTGGATGAAAGCATCCCATGACCTAGGAAGGCCATTCAAGGTAGTCATCACGATCTCTGCATTTTCCACTTCTTCATCAACAGCTTCTAATTGTTCCTTGATCTGAGAAACCCTTGTGAAGTAAGACTGGATAGTTTCTGCATTCTGAATCTTCACATTCTTCAGTTGGTTCCTCAGGGTCATCTCCCGATTGATGTTCTTTCCTTCAAACAATTTGGGTAGGGCATCAAACATAGCTTTAGGTGTCTTGAGAGAGGACACCTATGGGATAAGGTGATCCTTAATAGAATCAGCAATGATCCTCTTTTCCATAACCATATTCTTCTTATGTAAGGTCTTTGCCTCATCTCCCTCTGGAATTGGAACCTCCTCATGAATGTAGGAGTCTAATTCATTTTCTTCCAGGACCAGGGAGATCCTATACTTCCAGGCTCGGAAGTTATCAGCTCCCTCAAGATTTTCATCAAGCTTGGTTTGATGAGGCATCTTAAATGAGAACCTTAAATGGAAATACAAAAGATTTTAGATCTTACCAGGTTGAAGATGTCGAATCTGAAACTTGAGCTGAAATCCTGTAGAGTTGATTTAGGAGCAAATTAGGGTTTTGCTTTTCCGAAGTTCTATCCACCCAAATGCCTTGAAATTTGTCCCTAACTTCGATTTTGGGGAGGAGATCAATCCAGGCCTGGGATCATTGAAAAATTCCTCTTCTATAAAAATCCCTAATTTTCGACAACAGTGATAGGTCCAAAACTGAAAAACCTCAGAATTGGATTCTGTTTCAACAGAAATATGCGCCATAAGGAGGAGATTTGTTCCACCTTAATTTTGCTGAAAATATGTGGAGGAAGGTCCACAAACTAGGAAGCCCTAGTTCCCACAGCTGCACAATGTCTTCTTCTCAGGTTAGCTCTGATACCATGATAGTTTTTCAACATATAAGCTAGCATTATGATCTTAGGATCTTTTCACTGAGAGAATAACAAGCACATCAATAAAACATAAGCACATCACAAGAGACAAGAGACACAAAGAGTTTTCCTCAGGGAAACCATAAAGGAGAAAACCCCGCAACTTCCTTAGAGATAGAATCAGCACCAAAATAGTAAAAGATCTCCCAACAGCAGTAGTCTTCTTCTTGTCTAGTCCCAATGTATTTCCTTCCTTACTAATGCGCCACACTTGAGTGAGTGAGTGATGTGTGTAATAAATAGAGAGACTCACTCTCTATTTATATTCTTTCGTTCACTTGAAGTGCACTTAATCATGTTAGCCTAACTTAACAATTACTTACTAGAGCCGACATCTCTAGGAGTGTCTAATAACCCTAGTGCCTTGAAACTGTGGGGACTTTAACAATGACTTGACATGACTTATTTACATTATTGATCCTCCCGATTGGAACATCGGGGTATGACAACATGACTCAAATACATAATAGATACATCGTGGAATAAACATTGGGTTACAATACATAATAAACATAGATGAATACATTCCAAAGTTACAAATACATCAACACCAATGGCACCACCAGCACCCCTAGCTATGCAGGTACATTATGCACCTGCAAACCCCACCACCATACCCCCTCCATCTCACATCAACTTGGGGTCAAATATGCCTTTCATGGCTCATCTTAACTTTCCTAATTTGGCTCGATTGACAAACGACCCCATCCACCATCAAACCTTTTGGCCTCCCATGCCAACCAAGCTGCCATAAGACATTCCCAAGTTTGAAGGCAAGGCAGGGGAGTGTCCCCAAAATCACATTATGAAATTTCATCTATGGTGCTCCTCAAATAGCATCATAGATGACTCGATCAGGCTAAGACTGTTCCAACAGACCCTCATAGGTGCAGCAGCCAAATGGTATATTGAGCTACCGCAAACCAAGTATGCATATTTCAACTCCTTAGCTCTCATGTTCCTACAGTATTTCCAACTCCCGAAGGGGTGGAGATCTTGCTATCCTGCCGCCAGATCACTGCAACACATATAACCGACCACATCCATGAGTGGCAGTGATGTCGTATTTTGTGCAAAATCCAACTTGACAACAGGATCTTCTAGGATTGGTTTCTCAAAACCTTGCTCCCACCCATAGCAAAGGACGTCGCATCCGAACATCCTCAATCCAAAGAGGAGGCCATACTGAAATCCCAATAGTTTGACCTGATCTACGCTCAGTCTAGATACCTATACACCGTCATTCCAGACACTCCCCATCTGAGTACCTCCTACCGAGATGCAGCGGGGGCATCCCATGTTGTATATGGAATCATAGGCTCAGTCTCCCAATAACCACATCACCATCTGACACCACCTATAGTTCCACCACAACCAAGCAACACTGCTAGTGTTGCTTACCAAAACCAAACTCCGGACTATGCCAGAATGATGTCCCAGTTCGGAGCAACAAATTTCTATGCACAACCTGTGCCACCACAGCAGGCTTAGGCCATGGCATGGCCAACAAAATAGTACATGGGTAAAATACCCACATTTGTGGCACTGCAGCCCACCCAAATTTATTATGCACCACTAGTGCAAGTGGTTCAAGCCCCTAACCCTGCTCAACCCGCTCCATTGGGACAAGTATTTGCACAACATAAATGTCCCAACCAGCCTACCCCCAATAATCAATAAGGGAAAATTAGAAATAATCGACCCCAGACCCAAGCCAATAACCAACCGCAGGGAGGCGATCAACAGCCAAACCCTCCCAACAATGCCATAGCAAATAAACCCGCCCAAAACCCCCCATGACCAAATGCACCTAGACGCAATGCCCCGTTGCACACAAACCAACTGTGCACACTCTGTGAGTTCTATGGGCACTACACATTCGAGTGTCCCCTCATGGGTCGTGATAAGTAGGCCATTCAAAACAAGGCCAAACAGACCACTAATGCTATGAACCAAGCCCAACCCAACCTAGAACCACAAGGAACTCCCCCCATGGTGCTTCAAAACCATTTACTATTCCAAGGATTGGTGGCAACCGTACCCCCTTCTCAGGCCAGTCCTAACACTCTAGGGGCACCTCCCATGACAGAAACAGGTGTCCACCACCTGCTAGCCATGACGACTAAAGAGGTTAACCTACAAACTAGATGGAATCAATACAGTACCACCACTAAACCCGCTGACACATCAGCGACATCTACGTCCAAATCGGTCAATGCACCTCTTCAGTTACCCCCTTTCCCCTACCCCCCCATATGTCGAATGGCCAACAACACCACAGCTAGAGCTGTTGTCAACTATAGCATTGTGGATGATTTGGCCCAAACACCAACAGCCATGTCTGCTTTGGAGGTACTCAAAACATGCCCAATGCAGCGAAAAGCGTTACTGGCTGCCCTTGGGGCCGTAGACCCCTCTGAATCCAAGTTGATCACATTCGACATGGAGAATGGATAACCGTGCATTCCATCCACCATATCCTTCCAAATATCAGTGTTTATCCAGAATTTGGTCGTGCACTGGTGGATAGTGGATGAGGGGGCATCCACGTGTGTTATGTCCACCCTGGTTTGGCAGAAACTTGGATCCCCAATTCTACAACCATCCTCCATAACTCTATGGGCTTGTGATGGCCATCCCACTAAATCCTAAGGAATCCTCCCCCATGTCCCCATCACATTAGCTGGGAAGACAGTGTTGATCGACATAGAGTTCATTAACACTCAACTAGACTATAACCTTCTCCTCGGAAGAAGTTATATGTACGCCATGAGAGTGATCACATCAACTATATTTTGTCTCATGATGTTCCCTCACAAAGGGAATATGGTGATGGTTGATCAACTCACTTATTATGATCCACAAGGGTTAACAACACCCGCCAACGTTATCCCTACCATCACCACCATTGAGCCATAAGGGATGACCACACATGCCAATGTCATCCCTGCAATCAACACCATGGTTGACAACACACCAGCCTCCCCATTGTTGAATGTGGGCCCTGGGTTGTTTTCCAATATCACCATGATGACTCCTTTCCCCTTAGCATCACCACCACCAACACAAAATGAGACTGTAGACTTGTGCATGGTCTCATCCAGCACTGCTGCACCCAAACAACAAGCACAGCCACAACCCCAACCCCAACCACAACACCGTCTGCAGCCGCAACACCAACAACAACTGCAACATCATCCATAACAGCAGCATTTTGCACAACCGCAACCACAACTGCATCCCCACATGCAACCAACAGGGAGTTATCTGGGCTCATCTCCAGTCCATACGATTCCCTTCCTTTTTCCCCCGCTTGGTGTCATGAGCAAGCCAGTCATGGCCACCCTAAGCCTACCCAACTTTACATTGGGAATTCCCATGTGATATCTTGATCCACTAGCTCAACAACCAATCCCCCAGATAGTATTAATTCCTGTACAACCCATTGCGGTCGAGTCTCATCCTCCACTCGGCCCACCAAAACCAACCACCGCACCCGCATCGCCCCACCCAAAAAACGCCAGGGGCAAGAATGTGAAAGCCACTAGAGAGCCATGACAGATCCTGCCTTGTGCCATCTACGAACTATAGGGCCACCCAACTCAGAACGGCCTTGAAATTCCAGTGATCTGTGCGCATTTGGATTCCATGGACACAACTGAAAACCTCCATGTGGTTGAACTCCCAGCCACGCCAATAGTCAGAAACAAGCCACTGAGAACAAACCATGCTTGTGCCCTATGTGATTTGTATGGACATTACTCTCACCATTGCCAAGACTTGCCCAAATTTTGAATGGCTTTAGCTGACCTTTGTCAACATCCCCTTGAGTCTGAGATCACCTTGATCGAAGAAGTTCACCCCCCACTGCCTTCTTCAGACACCATGTCCATTTACATGATGTCCAGTTCAACTAACTCGCTTATCTCCACCTCCATAGACAGTCCATCAGACCTGTCTCTTCATTGCTTCCACAATGATGAGGAGATACTTGAAGCTTTAATCACCATGGAATACCCATGGGATGACATGCACCATCACTCGTTCTTCCTCCCTGAAGAACTTGTGTCGTAGTCTAGCCAATTTTCCGTGGAAACTAAATATTTCATCCATGGGAAATTCGACTGGTTCAAGAACCCCATCCCAGTACCAAATTCCTTCGAAGAAGGCAACATGGCCAACATCTCACCCACAGTCAAAATAAACATCTCCACTAATCTTGAGATCGTTGAAGAAATCATGTTGGGGGCATGTTTCTCCCTAGAAGAAGTTGCTACCTACAAAGCTCTCTTCCAAGAATTCTGTGACATCTTTTCCTGGTCTTACATTGAAATGCCAGGCCTAGATCCATCCATCGTGGAACACCACATCGACACATGGCCTGATGTGGCCCCTGTATGGCAAAAACAACGACCCATCCATCCTTCCAAAGTGGACGTGGTTAAAACCGAGATAGAGAAGCTGTGCATAGCGGGCTTCATCTACCTCATTGCCTAAAGAAGACCATTATAAGATAGCATTCACAACCCCATGGGGCACATTCACGTATCGAATCATGCCCTTTGGCCTAAAAATGTTGGAGCCACCTTCCAGTGCACCATGACATACTGTTTCCACAACCTAATTCACATCATCTTGGTATACCTAGATGACCTTACTGCTCGATCACCAAAACAAGCACAACACATAGACGACTTGCGACAAGTACTTTTATGTTTTCGCAAGTACAAAATTCTCCTGAATCCCCTCAAGTGCATTTTTTGTGTCCCAACAGGCCGTCTACTCAGATTCAATGTATCCCACAAAGGAATAATGGTATACCCCCTCAAAGTTTAGGCTATCCTTGATCTTCCTTCCCCAAAAAATTGACACCAACTACAGAGCCTCCAAGGCAAGGCCAACTTCCTTTGTTGCTTCGTACTAGAGTATGCAACAAAATATTACGGATTCATTCGCCCGCTTCGCACAAAAATCCCCTTTGTCTGGGATCAACAAGCACAAGAATCGTTTGATGCACTCAAACAAGCCTTGGCTTCTACACCATTACTCTCAGCACCAGACTTCACTCAAGACTTCATTCTCTATGTGTCGGCCTCGGACAACACCATCACCAAAGGCTTGGTCCAGGAAGACGATGCTCGCCATGAGCACGTGATTTACTATGTTAGTCAGAAGCTAACAGGACCCCCACTAGGCTATTCACCTAAGGAGAAAATGTCCATTTCCATCGTCTTCTCGGCTCAGAAGTTGCGCCACTACATCATCGCAAACCATATTCATGTAGTGGTTGATTCAAACCCAGTGTGGTACCTCTTAAGCCATTTCCTTATACAAGGTTGAGCAGCTAAGTGGGTAGTCATCCTCCAAGAATTCAAACTTGAGTTCTTGTCCCCAAAAAGCACAAAGGCACTCTCACTCGCCACGCTCATGATTGATCTGCCCCCATTAATCGTGTCATCGCCCCCCAAGGATGATCTCCTTGATGACTTCCTATTCGTCATATCCACGGAAGACCCATGGTATGGGGACATCCTTCTCTATTTACGAACACAGAAGTTCGTAGTGCACTTAAACTGTGAGGATAGGCGACGCATCTGAAATCAAGCCATTCACTACTTACTGATTGGAGATGTCCTGTATCGTCGAGGAATTGACACAATCCTACGTCGTTTCCTCACCTGTGACGAGGCTGATACCATCCTCAACTACTATCATAGTGGAGCATGTGGTGGCCACCTTTCATGCTTGGTAACTACCCAAAAGATTCTATACGTCGGCTATTTCTGGCCCTCCATCTTTGCTGATTGCATAAAGGCAGTCAAGCATTATCGTAGCTGTCATCTCTTTGCCCCAAAGGCAAGAACCCCCCTGCACCATTACACCCCATAGTCACAGTCAAGCCCTTCTACAAATGGGCAATCGACTTCATGACAATCAACCCCATCTCGGCTAATGGTCATAAATACATCATTATGGCAGTTGATTACTTCACTAAGTGGGCCGAGGCCATGCCCACATTCGATTGCAAAGGTGAAACTGCAGTGCGCTTCTTCTTTAACCATGTTATTTCACAATTTGGTGTTCCTAAACAATTAGTCTCAGACCATGGAGCACACTTTCAGGACACCGTATGGTCTAGACTATCAACCATGTTGAAGTTCGAACACTATTACTCATCGTCCTACTACCCCTAGGGCAACGACCAAGTTGAAGCAGTCAACAAAATCATCAAAACAATGCTCCAAAGGATGGTAGGAAATCATAAAAACAACTGGCATCACATGCTATTCTCCACCCTATGGACTTATCACACATCCAAAAAAACCACAACTGGTTTCACTCCTTTCTGCCTAGTACATGGCGTTGGATCAATGCTCCCTATAGAGTGCCAAATCCCATCCCTCCGCCTCACAATAGAAATTCTCCCTGGCACTTTTTCTTTAGAATAATGACTCCTCCAACTCAAGAAAACCATAGAAGACCGTCGAGCTTGCCTCCAAGCCATTGAAGCAGTGAAAACTTGGTCAAAGGTCCACTATGACTCCCATGTCCGCCCTCTCACCTTTAGCGAAGGCGATATGGTTCTAGTCTATGACCAACCCAACTACAAGTTGGGAAAAGGAAAGTTCAATTCAATGTGGTATGGCCCATACGCCATCCACTATTGCCTCGAAAAAGGGGCATACACTCTTATTGAATCTTATGGACAACTCTTTGAGAACCCACGCAACAAGCTCTACCTTAAGAGATTTTACGCTTAACATCGCCAATGAGTCGCTTCATTTTCTTTTCTTGTTTTTCAATGTTTTATTTTTACCACAAGTCAGGGGTAGCACCATTAGCTGCTACTCCAAAGTCACCCAGAATTAGTTCAAGACACCTCTCACACCTCCAGGATCAAACTTATATCTCTTTATGAGACCATCGTCTCATGTTTAAAAAATAAATTTCGGGACCATTTCCCACAATTCACCTTGATTTACGAGCCACAGCATGGCGATGTAAGTGTCTACAGACTTGTACTTGTATCACTCTTGCCTACAACTACTCATGCGGGTTTTCGGGCCATCGCCCATTAAGGGTCACCAATTTTCTTCTTGTTTTGTATTTTAACACATAGTTGTCTTCTCCATCCACCGTACCTTACGCAGACCTCTGGACCATTGTCCACAAAATGATTTATTTTTCTTGCATGTATTTGGCATATAAGTTCCCTTGAACTTGCACTCACATCACATGTAGTCAAGTCTGTCCACCGCAACTCGCACATAGCTCTCTTGACCTCTATCCGAGAGCCACCTCGGTTTGCGTGCCTCTGCAGCACCGACTCATGAGCCTCTACTGCGATCTATCCCGCGCATGTATTGGTATGTTTGAGAGCCTTTTGTTCTATCCATACTGCGTGGATGACCTTTGGACCACTGTCCACTGTCCGAACATGGGGTACCGCCTGTGCCACTACAATCAGTTGATCATACTGGAGTTTCGTGTAAGCTCTTTTCTGACTCCTAAAAACAATGAAAAGATAGTTGAGCGCAGTTGCTTCCTTTCCCGCTCGATAAAGTATAGGAAAGGGCATCTACATCATCATTTTTATCTCCTTTTGCGGACTATGTAGACCATTCAATGAAAAGGACCACCTTGGTGTATTCAATCCAAGATCATTCCCCTCTGCATAATTTTATGCTTTCTCAGGTAGAGGGGCCACACTTTATGAAAAATCTCACCATGGGTTGTCATTAAGCTCTTTTCCATCCTTCTCATCAAGAAAATATTTCCAAGCAAACTTGGTTTCTTTCATGCTCGTAAAAGTATCTGAATGATTTCCCAGTCTGTATAGGTTTAACCTTTTCCGACCTAACTGGACTACCAATGGTAAAGAAGTCTCTCATCCCCCAAAGGATGGGCAACCTCTCCTATGTAAAATTTTATCCTTTTTCGGGCACAGGAGACTACCAATGAAAAATAGCCCCCACTGGAGTCTTCTTTGTGCTTTCAGACTCTCTAAAAATGAAAGCACCATCGAGCATTTACCTTCTCGGGCTCGCCAAAAATCCACGAGATCGTACCACAATGGTGTCTCTAAACACCACCCCACAAAAAATAGTTTGGAAGCATTCCCACTTTGGGTCACCTTTGTTCAGAGTACTCTGCAATGTGTCTTCCTTGGATCCCATCAATATAAAAAGTGTCCACCTCCCCCAAGTATTTCCCATCTGCAGTGACATTCCTGGTATTACAGCTATGATCCCATTCCCATGAGTCAGTTTCATTTGATGCCTAGTCCACCTTGCTATCATACTTTGAACAAAGGAATTTTGAGTCTACCACACTCCCTCTACCTCTATTCAATTCTTTCCCTCCCCCCCCCCCCCCCCCATTCATTGGGTTAGTCTGTAGATTGTCTCACACCTTTCGGTTATCTCCCTTGTGCTTTTGGTCAAAGAAACATTATTTCCTTGACTAGGGGTAGGTCTCCCTCTATCGACAACAACACACATATTCCATAGGATAGACCCAGAGGTCCCTATACCTTGGTTTCATTAACACCATTCATGAGTTGCTTGGACCACTTGAGAGGAGTCCTTAGTACCTCTCGGGATGGTTGTTTCTCACATGCTCAACTTCAACTACATCATCGCACCATTGATATTTGTACAGGGTTTGGTCTATGCAGTATTTGGTCAAAGACCCCAGATGTCACCTGACTCTAGCACATTGATGAGTCTATTCAAGGGACCTAAATGGGTTATATCCCTTGTGATTTCTGGGTTGCATTGGAGACAGTGTTTAGAAGCCCCAACAGTGCTTCTATATAGATTTATGATTGATACAGCATACTTGTACCACAGAGACTCTGACTCTCAATCAACAAGTCGATACAGCTATGTACCGTCCCAGATCCAGCAGGTGGTCAATCATGAAGATATAGCATTCCATGAGAATGCCATGGGTCCAATGTAGCATTTCTTCATATCAGTATTGTATTCAGCCTCACATTGAGGCAACCACCATGTATTATTAGTTGTATATGATCGGCTCTTGTATTTTAGAGCATAGATCAGATTATTCTTTTGACATTGTCACGAGCATGGGGATTCCCACCTTGTCCATAAACATGTCACACATTATTTGTATCTCACCCATTGATGAGAACCGTATTAATACAAAAACCAAAAGCCACCATGCCCCAGCCCCAGAAGCACCACCTCTCCGCAGCAAATCCTATGATGTCTTTTGGCCATACAATGAGCTCCTGCCCTCACACATCAAGGGGCAATATGTTAACCCAAAAAATCCCTCACTTAGCTCTACATGGCCTACACCACCCAAGGACACCCATGCACGACCTTCGTATCACCCCATTAGACCCCCACACCCTCAAAAATGCTTAAAAATGAGTAAAAGGGCTTAAAAACCCCAAAAAGGAGCCTAAATAACTCTCCTAGGGGCTAAAGCCTCCAAAAAGGGGCTAAAACCCCTCAAAGGATCCTAAAACCCTAAAAGGGGCTAAAGTTAGGGAGGAAGGGGATAAAATCCCAAAAAGGGGGATAAAGCTCTGACCAAGGGCTTAAAACCCTAAGAATCCCCAAAAAAGCTATTAAAGGAGGGGTGGGGGTCACTCTCAAACTACTCTTCTCTTGCATACTGTTATGTTTCCCATGGATTCCTCGAGACTCTTTGCCTCTCAAGCCACCCACATCCCCCTCTCTTCCACTCATCTTTCCCATTGAGCCATAGCTCCTCCATTGCTAAGTGAGATAGAGAGGTGCTTCCTCTAGCCAGGGCATGGTGGCCCATTGCACCAAAGAAGAGGTATACTTGTGTGTTTTGTTTCATTTATTTGCTTTTTTTAACCCATAGTTTGTTTGCAAGTTTATTATATTCTTCTTCCAGGTTTATTTCTAACCTGTTTTGCAGGTTTATTACTATTTATTAGTTGTTTGCATGTTCTCGGAGCTAAGCCCTAACCCTGTTTGCAGAGGGGATCACTGCCATTGCTTTCTGTTTCTTTTATTCCTTTTTTTCCATTTTTCTTTCATGCATTTTCAAGTAGGAACCTACCCTTCCATCCTATAGACAGAAGGGAGCCATTCCTGCCCCTGTAGCAAGGATAAATCCCTGCTACAGGGAGAGGAAATTAAATGTCTACCTTTCTAATTTCCCATATTAACAATAATTAAAAATTAAAAATTAAAAATTAGAATTAAAAACTAAATTAAAATACAATATTTAATTTTAATTAAAACCGACTTAGAAAACCTAGAACTGGTTACCGGCACAACAACTATAAATACTGACGGGCTTCTTGATCTGTTACCTCACGCTTCAGTTGTCTCCTGATGATGATCCCAGAGTAGGGATCGAAACGTCGAGATTTACTAAATCATCCAACGCATCTCCTTCTCCCTTTTTTACATCTCTTTGTTTGCTTTCCACTAATCACTCTTGTCCTCTGCAAAATCTCCTAGAAGAAACCCTTGTTTTTTCCAATCCGAGAAGGCTCTATGTGAACCCCTTAAATTTCAGAATTATTTAAGAAAAATTATAGAATTAAAATGTTCAGGTCTGTACACCAGACTTAGGACATTATAGGAACCAAGGGGTATAACATTCATATCTACACAAGTGACCAATCTATTAATCACTAATGGACATTTCTCTACCACTTCACTAACCTTTCTCCTAGTTCCAGTGGCTATTTGTACTAACCACGATTTGCTATGCCTCACTTTATTGAAAGTGCAAATCTCCACTACTCTAGGAGTAATTTAACAGTGGGTAGAACCAAGGTCAATCAAAATAGAAACAGATTGCTCAACAATCTTACCTGCAACTCTAACCACAGTTGACTAGTGATCTTCCTGTTGGTCCTCCAGCACTGCATAAATCGTAGGGACGACCCTTGCTACTTGATCCACTGTTTCTGCCTCTTGAATGTTGTAAGCTATCCTTGCATTCTCATTCTTGAGTGGACAATACCAACACATATGGGGTCCTCCACATTTCCAACATTGGAGTGGTTCTCTGATCTGCTATGGATCTCTTGGATTTTCTCCCACCACTCCAGCTGGCTACTTTTAAGCTTTGGATGGCTACTTCTGCTGATTCCTAAAGTTACAAGGTTTAAAACCTTTCTTCCTTTTGTCTGACTTCTCATTATTATTGTCCTTCCAAGTCTTTTGATAGTCAGGTTTTCCTCTGCTTTTCTCATAGCAATACTTAGCTTTCCTTATTGTTTTTTCCTGAGTTATAGGCTCATAAACCTCAATTCTATCTTTTTAAGACTGAGGAAATCCACTCAGGAAACACTGGATTTTCACTTTCTCATCCTTGATGTACCTAACATATCTCAATAGTTCTAGGAACCTATTTGCATACTCTTCCATGGTCTGATGTACCAATATCATCTCATGGAATTCTTTGATCTTGTCATCATAGTACCTTTCAGAGAGGTATTTATGCTTGAAATACTTTTGGAACTGTTTCCACACAATTTTCCTTTCATTAATATTCTTCACTTTCCTATAGTGCTCCCACCATATGGATTCCCTTCCAGTCAAATTGAAGATGGATACTCTAGCCTTCATGTTTCCATAATAATCCTGGACTTGGAAATACTTCCTCATCCCAAGAATCCAAGCCTCGGCTTCTTGACCGTTCTTTGTCTCACCATTGAAGGCAGGCGGCCTTGCCTTCTTAAAATCATCCTATGAGTTGTTTCTATAACATCTCCTTCTCTTTTCTCTGTGAGATGAAGAGATGGAATCCTTAGTGGATCCTTCTGATTCATGAGATCTACTAGAAGACCTTCTTATTATTCTAGTACTACTCTTACTACCTTTTGGTTTTGCTGGATGTCGTTTCGAGCTCATCCGTCGCTGGATGTCTGTCAAACTTTGCAACATGGAAGCATTCAGTTAATGCTTCTCTTCTTGAGATTTAATCAGGCTTCTCATGGTGGCTAAAATTTCCGGCGACGTCTCTTGAAATCTCCTTCCATTGGATTCTATATCATCATTTCCAGCTTGGACGTTTTCCCCCATAGCGTCCTGCGCGCGGTCGTAGGAATCACTTGCCTCATATTTGTCATAGGTTCTCATGGCTGAGCCAAAACCCACTTTTCCAAAATGTACTATGACTCTGCAAAATGTGTTATCAACACCATTTGTTGGATACACAGTAATTCAAAATCAAAACCATTCACTTACTGTCACCTGGCCTATCTAGGCCCAATGTTGTAACCGACAGCTTTGTTAACTGATTTCTGGCCCATCTAGGCCCAATGCTACAACCCGCAAATCTGATACCACAATGTAGTGTACTACAAGTTGGTATCAGAGGGTACTCTTGACTAATTTTTGGCCCATCTAGGCCCAATGCTGCAACCCACAGCTCTGATACTACAATGTCACATACGCATACCCCATTATCATGCATAATTAAAAATTTCATCCAAAACCTTCACTGTTCATCGAAACACAAGGCATGGCCATGACCCACTTCTTGACATTTCCAACACTGTCACGCTCCCTCCCGTATTCCATTGATCAGTTTGATGATCTGCAAGGAAATATCTCAGAGGAGACCGGAAGGCGGAGAGAAAACGCGACAGAAATCAACGATCCCAAACGGTCCCGCAGACTGGAACCAAATCGATGGCTCTGAATCCACCCACAAAAATCAACGGTGCAGAAAGCCCAAGTTGTGGGATCAGAAATTACAAAAATTGTAGTATCACTTCCCGCAACTCACATCCCACATCCCGCATCGGAGACAGATCAACGGCAGACAATCATCCCTCGAAGATCGATAGTGTAGAAACTTGAATTGCAGAATTGGGAATTGATGAAATCGTGACACCGTGATCCCGCATCGGAAAGGACTGTTGTAGAACAAAAACTACAGAAATATGTAATTCTCCAAGAATACATCTCGCATCCTGCATTCCGCGAGTTGTGGAAGGGAAATTTGTGAAAACCACGATCTGCGAACCGGCATCCTACAGACTGTGTAAATGGAGGTTTCTAGCATGAAACTCAACCATTTTTTTTTAACTGAATTCTTGGATCAATTTGATCATTCAGTTCATTACCAATTTGGTCAATATACCCTGCAACTTAGTTTAAATACATTAATGGAAAACATACATAAATGCCTATAATTACAGTTATTCAAAGGAACAATGCATCAATTCAACACAGCAACATGTTCATCACATTCCATAAGCAATTACAATGCAAGAAATACAGTTGCATATAATTATATAGACAAGAACACTTATCTTGAATAGAACTTGTCCTGCAACTAGCTATGTCGCTGCAATGTTCCACCCAACCATAGGCTAGTGCGCTCATCAATCACTCAGCGACACCGCCACTCCCGAGATGGGAATGATTTCCTACAGGAATAAGGGCACACTAGAAGACTCATACATATCCAAAGGTGAAATAACACTCATCAAATCCAAAATAGTTGGGCTTATTATGTTGTAGGGTAAAACATTCCAACAGATGGGTTTCATAGGCCACTCATCCAATCAATCTCATAGCTGGGTATCACAGACTGAACATAGTCAATCCAACATTCACCTTTAAGGACCAGTCAAGCCAACATATGGGTTTATCATACTATACAATTTCAATCCATCTCACTACTAGTTTTATCAGGATGTCTAGCCAAAGGTTACTCACAAGGTCAAACACAACAAGACACAGCCAAGCCAACAGGTGGGTTTATCAGGCTACCATCCAAGCCATCTCTCCAGTTGGGTTTATCAAACTTTTAAGGAAATGGGAAGGAGGAACTGCTAAGATAGTGAGCTCATCTACAAAACTAAGAACACCTTCACAAGACCTATCTAGCCTAGCATCCCCACTTCCTACACACCCAACACAAGGAAGTGTCCCCTTCTCTGCTCCATAGTCCCTCAGGCTACACCTTCCCTTCCATTGCTCTTCAGGATGTGCATAGCAATTTTACTAGCCACTCATATCTTATCTTGAGGTTCCACACTAGGTTTATCAAGAATGTTCTATGTCTCTCCCATTCCTAAGTCTTGTACATAGTTCAGACTCGAACCAGGGTGCACAACACAACAACCACAAGGGAGACTCCACAACTCAGGCTTACTCAAGAACACGAGTAACAGGGTCTCATACACTCTATAGTTAAGATAACATTGCAACATAGAAATCATAGTCTTTCCAAGGGAAAAACATTCGCAAAACGTGAAGGATACACACCGGAGAAGCTTTGTCATTACCACAATGTCACGTGCATGGGAAACAAAGACGGTGAATGAATGAATGAACCCAAACATCCCGCATCTCCCAAAACGTGAGAGTAAATCCAAAACATGAACACGTGAGTCAAAATGGCATATGGTTCTGGTGTTCTCTTGTCCATGCAAGCAAAACATGACATTCCAAAACTGTGTGCTCTTCCCAATTTGAATTTCCCATACTCTTCCCCTTCCAAGAAATAACTACATCAACCACCTTCTAGCAGAATAAATGGTTGGGAACAGAAGACAAGAAAGAGGGTAGTTTATAGTTTTGATGGGTTCCCCCCATGACACATGGATTTCCCCCAAACTGGCTCAAGGTTAACATTACCACCCCCTTATCCTTAGGAAAATCATGCCCCCATCTCATTATTCGTTGCATTAACATAGCTGGCTATGGGTTTTTCATTAATTTTCATATTTACATGATGTTTACAAACGTGCTTGACTTAGAACAGAAACCATAGGCATCAACCTTGATCTCCTATATACCAAACATTAATCAATGACAGGGCCTTGGCCTTGAGCTCCTTCTCATGATTCGATATAATATTTACATCATATAAATTAATACACCGAGGTCAAAACCGGGGTGTTACATACTTTCTTGTTGACAATGGGATATCAACAAATGAAACTAGTATACAAGAGGGAGAAAACACTTAAGTTCTATGTCAAGCAACATTGAAGAATACAAATAATTTTGGGCATTATGAGGTTTGTCATGGCTAAGTATTTGATCCTTCGTCATTCATGTCAAAAGGGGAGAAATTTGAGGATATTTTTCCATCGATAAAAAACAATTAGTTTGTAGAGCATGGTTGTCATTGATGACAAGCCATTAATGAAAAAGGAGTAATAAGTTTGATGTCATGGCAAAGAGAATATGATAATTTCATTATTGGAACACTAGGTGGCCTAAGTGGTCCAAATGACCCATTATGTGGTCATTTATGGCTTAATGGGATCATGAATCCCACATACTTAGTTGTGGATCCCATTGCACTTGAAGAAATATTTGATGAAGCACCCTTGATAAATTCTATGGGGATTCCCATGTTGGTGAGATCTTATGATCCTCTCACGTGTGGACCTTACAAGCGAAAACCCTAGAAAAAATTGAATGGTTAAAACTTGATGTGGCAATAAAAATATAAAACATATTTACAACATCTAATCAACAAGCTTGTGGTCTTTACACCCTCTTGATGTTGAATCCCATGCCCACAATCTAATTGCAGGACCTTGAAAATGATGTATGGAACCTTTGATGACATGAAAGAGTCATCACTTTGTTAAATAAAAAACAAAATATATATAAAAAATATAACAAGTCAACTCAGTTCTATAAGACAATTTAATTATGAAATAAAAAATATAAAAAGAAACATACATTTGCAAGGTCGGACCAGTAAATACTTTTTATGGAAAATGTGTATAAATAAAAGAACATTCACCTCATTTGAAAAAAAAGGAGAACACAACTCTGAATTTCTAACCCTGTCTGAGGCAATTTTGCTGGTAAAAAAGAGTGATTTTTGGGTGGCAGCAATTGAAGATTTGGTTGGTTACTGAAGGAATCTAGTTAAGAAGTAGTAGCTTGGGTTTTTACTCTAAGTTAGGAACCTTCAAGTTAAATTTTATGACATCCATCTATGATTTTGGTGGAAAATTCTATGCTTTATGGTAACCTCACATAATACAACAAATAAAGTACAAGATCTTGTTCTGAATTTTGATGACGTCAGTGATAAAAGAATGATCCCCTAGGGAATCCCAAAAAGCTTGAGACTGATCTTCATGAAGAGATAAAGGAAACATACTTTTAAAAATCCTTTAGCCTTGTTTTGGGGTTTGTCTAAGTCACAACCACAAATATGTGTACTTTCATGTAACGAATCCTTCATTACAATAGTGATCATATTTTAGATGCGTTATAGTTGAAAGCAATAAGAGTTTACTGACGCAAACATATGAAGAGTTATTTTCAAGATAATATAATACATTGAAGGAAACGAGGAAAAGTTCCAAGGATGAAAGAAATCTTGAAGATGAGGTTTTTGGAGCAGTAAATGACTAGACTTCAATACGCATATCTCTTGATGATTGAGTGAACTTGACAATCTTAATATGAAAAATGACATATTTTGAAGTTATAGGTGTTTGAACAAGTGCATAAATATATGAAGATGACTCGACATAATGTGAAATGATGACATATTTGGTGATATAATAAGTAGAACAAGGAAATGACCAATGAAGGAATTGATTATAGAGATTGATGACATGATAGAGTTGATGAAATGTAATAAGGAAGGAATCTATATGTGATTGTAAGATGGGTCTTGCACACCATTTCTTAGTTGGATCTAATAAAATACAAAGATGGGTATTGGAATAGAAGTTGGTTCTTCTCAGTCAGTTGTAGATGACACAAACCCAAAGCTTGCATCCTCCATTGTAAATCATATAAAATTAAAGATAATAAAGTTTATGAAGCTAATCATGTGATGTATCTCTAAGGATTTATATTGATGACTGTTGATGCATAGCTTATTGTGAATGATGAAATCTTCTTAAGTTTTTAAGTGAAATTGCTTAATGATCTATATTTAAGATTTGAAGAAGTGAAACTGAGAAAAATTTATGGCCCACTGATTCATTCCCCCCTCCCTCGCAGTGTTCCATTGTGTCTAACAAAAGGATCATATATAATGTTAGTAGTGGACTTAATCCCATAATTATGAAAGGAAGGATCATCTAGGATGTTAGTAGTGGACTTAATCCCGTAATTATGAGAGGATGGATAATCTAGGATGTCAGTGGTGGACTTGACCCTGTAATTCTAAAAGAAATGATCATTCTATGTATGTATGTGTTAGTTTGTATTAATATCGGTAGCTCCACAAAGACTTGATCTTGTAATTCCGAAAGGAAGGATTGTTTGAGTACCACAGATTTGTTGTCCATGATCCTGTAATTCCTAAAGGAGGTATCATGTTGATTGTTGTCATACCTTTCATAGATGATGTTACTCTAACCTTGAGCTGTTGATGATGATTCCAAATGTCATTGTTGTTGATTACAGCTTTATGCTGATGAGTCATCCTCGTGCTGTCGATGTTAGTGATGTATTAGTTTTTATATAAATGATGATGATACTCCATCCCCATGCTACAGAGTATGATCCAGTTCCATGGTGCAGATGATGATGCTCCAGATCCAGGTTGTTGATATTACTATAGATATTTATGTTCCAAGAGATGATGATTATGCTCCAACTCCATGTTGTAGATGATGCTCCAGTTCCATATTATAGATGACGATACTCCAGCTCCATGTTGCAGATGATGTTTTAGTTCCATTATAGATATGATGATGTTCCAAATCCATGCTACAGAGGATGCTCTAGTTCCATGCTACAGATGATGACACTCCATCTCGATGTTATTGATGATGTTACTACAGATGATTTTTCACCATTTACATCTTGTAGATGATGATACTTCATCTTTGTACTAAATATGTTGATACTCCAACTCTGTGCTAAAGATGGTGATGTTGTTCAAAAATTCCAATGGTCTATAGTTGTACTAGAAAATGTTCCAAAATATGATGTTGATGATGCCTCATATCTCTCCTTCCAATCATGTTGTGTAAATCCACACAAATTGTTGTTGTTCTTTGTAGAATACCCTTCTTGTTAATGGGGGGTGTTGAAATAATGTAACTTCAAAGAATATTATACTTGTATTTCACAGTATTATTATTCCTCCTTCATGAGATGTTATTGATGTAAAAGGTCATGTAAATTTCATGAGGTAAACCCTCATTTGTAAGTCACGTCAATAAAACCCAAAAAAGTTGAATATAGTTATTATTGTGAAGTTTACATAGGTAGGTCGGCCCTACGAATCAGGTAGGTCAACCCAATTAGGGTAAAATCCAGTTGGGAAGTTCAGTATAAATAGGGAGGTGCACTCCCTCATTTATACACACTCACTCACATGTGTATTGCATAACAGAGAGAAATAAGGAGAGGCAGAGAAGGAGGAGGACCAATGTCTTTGTTGTTTTGGATCTTATGCTTAGGGTTTGGTCTCTCTATCTATGAGACCTTTTTCTTTGGTCACTGCATACTCGTAATAAACATTGAGGAAGTTGTGATGGGTTTTTACCTTTAGGGTTTCCCAGGGTAAATTATTGTGTACCTTATGATTTTGTTTCTTTCAGTGATCCTCTTTATGTTGTTATTATGAAAATATATTAAATGCTAATCAAGTTAGGAATTAATCTATGATAGCATATAAAATTTAACCAAGATCTATGTGGAATATGTAGACAATTGGATACAACAATTAGTTTCCTATTTCTTTATGAATCAACTTTTTAAGGTTGAGAAAGTCACTCTTGCGTATTTGAAGATGTTGACTTTTGTACACAGCTACTGAGAAAATTTATGGACCAAAACTAAGGAAAATGGAAAACCCATCGATACATGCACTACAACAATTCACCCTTTTAAGGGAATTTTTGGCTTGAGGTAGTTTTGCTAAACCTCTCCCTCCCTCCCCCCCAATTGTTTTTTAGGTTTTCGGGAGCGTTTCTTAATCCCCATCCCTAAAAGTCCTAAGAATTTGACTCTTGGGGGCTGTTTTTCAAAAGCGGCTGTGAAAAGTCCAGTTTTTGGGAATTTTAGGGGGGGGGTTCTTTTAGGGGGGGGTTTATAAAGAACCCCCTAAAGGTGTTTTTTAAGGTGGTTTTTATAAACCCGCCCCCAAAAGTCACAAGAATTAGACATGTAGGGGTGTTTTTTCTCAAACCCCCACCAAAAGTTCAATTCTCATGACTTTTGTCTTGAGGTGTTTTTGTTAAAACCTCACCAAAAGTTTTTTTTATGTTTTTAGGGGGCGGTTCTTAACCTCCCCCCCCTCCCCTTAAAGTCCTAAGAATTTGACNCCCACTGAAAGATACTCTTCAAGGAAGTTTAAAAAAAAAACCCTCCAAAAGTCTCCAGACTTGAACATTTGGTAGTGGTGTGTAAAAACCTACCTCCAGTTGTTAAATTCTCATGATGTTTAGAGGGGTTTTTAGAAATACCGTCCCTAAATATATGTTTCAAGAATTTTTTCTAAAAAAACCCTAGAATTCAAGGGAGTTTTACTTTTGGAGGTTGTGTTTTAAAGACCATTGCCAAAAGTTCAATTTTCATGACTTTTGGAAGGGGGGTTAAAAGGAATTCCCCTAAATATATTTGTCAAGTATATTTTCAATATATATCCTCTCGAAGAGTACTACAAATTTCCACTAATTACTCTATAATTGACCCCTAATTAACATCATAATTGACCCCTAATTACCCCTAATTAACTGTTAATTACACCTAAATGACCCCTACTTGACCACTAATTACCCCTAAATAATCCATGATTGTCACTAATTAGACCTTGATAACTTCTAAATGGTCCCTACTCTTTACCCTTAAATGATCAATGATCAACCTTTAATTACCCTCCATTTACCCATAATTACCCATAAATGACCCCCAACTTTGCGTGAGGCCCAAGTCCTTGACATAATCCTTACAGAGGGGATTTTTTGGCTTGTGAGTTGGATATGGTGGCCATTTTTGGATGTATAACACCATGAATAATGTTTTACTAGTAGGCCATGGTTTGGGATTAACCTATAGGGCCTAATTTCTTATAGTTTCATTCAGGTCTCATGGGTCATGTGTAGTGCCCCAAACAACCACACATGCCCTGCACAATAAATATTTAGCATGAGTGAGATATGTTCATAATTTTGTGAATTAACATAGCAAGGCTAGTTCTTGATTCCCATGCCATGGTCAAGGGATAAAAGTAAAGGCACTAGGACATAACATATATTTCTATAGGGCTCACATGCCATGTTTTGTCACTTCGGGCATCAGACATGGCCATAATACATAATCTTTGGAATCCAAGTTTAATATGATGGTGATTTCAAGTTTTTGAAGGCATGATATGTTTCTTGGGGATAGGGGTATATTTTGGTGCAAAATCCTAGGTTCTATATCCATGGAATCTATCTCTAAGCCGTATATGCCATGTGTTCGGCCTTAAGCCACAACATAGGCCATGCATAGGAAATATTTGGCATGTGAGTAAGATGTGGTGTCACATTAAAGGTTTAGTACACCAAGGATGGTTCTCATAACCCATGTCATGTTTTACGGTGAATATCAAGAGTTTTAGTCCATAACATGACACTTTTGGGTTCTACATAGGCCATCCATGAGGCCCTAGCCCATCCTTTCTCGGTGGTAGGGATATGGTGGTAATTTTGAGGTTTGTTGCATCATGGATTCTTATTGGTCACTAATCCATGGTTTGATATCAAAACCCATGCTGTTAGGATATAATATTTGTATGTGGGGCTCATGTTATTTGCATAGTAACCCATATCATGGCATGGGGCCCTTGTAGGGAGTCCTTAGCCTACACATGAGTTATGGCCAACAAGTTGAGGAGGGGAACTCTAGGAATGGATGATGAGAACCATTCCATGGTATAATGAAAAATCCATGACCTTATATTGTAGTATTTTATTATGGATCTCATGGTCCATGTGTGTGGTCCCAAACCACCATATTGGCAGGGAATGTTTAGCCTAGAAATAGGATCTGGTGCTCATTTTGAAATTTAAAACACTACACATGGTACTTAGTTCCTATGATGTGGTTTAGTGCCAAAATGTATGTTATTATACCATCATATTTGTCTATGGGGATCGTGAGACATCCTTGTGTCCCTTGGACACTACAGAGGTCCTACAAAGGGTATCTTTGTCATGTGATCAGGATATGATGACCATTTTGAGTTTGGCATATTGAGGATGGTTATCATGAATTTAGACAAAGTCCAAGGTCAAAATATAGAATAAAGTGATGATATCATTTAGGAACCTAACACATATTTAACATGATGATAGATACAATTTAGTAACCTAATACTAAATAAAGTGATGATAGAATTTATTAACCTAATAATGAATAAAGTTACGATATAATTTAGTAACCGAATAGGTAATAAAGTGATGATTGAATTTAGTAACATCCTAATACCTTTGGTCTAGGTCTTGTTCTAATCATATATTTTGTAAATATTTACAAGAGATTGAACACATTCAACCCACATCTATTAATGTGATGTATATTACCCCTCACATCAACTTTAATTCCATGAATATCCTTGGATTTTTAAGGAGCATGGTTCAAGACATTGAGATTGTGTTGGTAAATATAAGATGTACCAATGGTGTCCTCGGTGTCTATGGAAAAGGACCATTTCTTTGAATCAATGTTCTTGATAACATCATCCCTTCTATGATACTTCTGCATGATCGAAAGGTTGCATAATGACAACAAATCCTTCTTCACAAATTTTAGATCTTCCAAAAATTGTTCAATTATAGGGGGATTAGTTGCTTTTTTTGTGTAACTAGGGGAATTGTCAACTGAGACTGTGTTAGTACTCACGTGAAACAGGGTCCAGGGATCCATTCCCACTACCAATATACCCATAGGTACTCCACACCCGCCCGCAAGAGATGGGACATAGGTAAACCCAGGTGGGATTTGATCTCATGACCTCCATTTACAATAAGTGACTTCATATCAATCGAACGTCAATGAGCCAAACCCATTGAGGATGGGGGATTAGCTGCTTTTAACCCTCATCTTTTTATCAATTATTCAATTCAAGTTATACATATTTATGCAAGTATTTATCATGATTAAATGT
Source organism: Pseudotsuga menziesii (assembly GCA_001517045.1). Taxonomy (NCBI): domain Eukaryota; kingdom Viridiplantae; phylum Streptophyta; class Pinopsida; order Pinales; family Pinaceae; genus Pseudotsuga; species Pseudotsuga menziesii. The sequence continues at coordinate 136,724 of LPNX011053711.1, forward strand.
CATCCATTCATAAAGTTATGTGTGTTCTTCATAGTGACCAATTTTGTCTTTTAGAAAATACTTTTCTTACATAACCGTGGCATCACCTTTCGAGGACATACACCTACACACACATTTCATGCTTAAAGAAGGTAATAGGAGACAAAATCCTAATTCAAACTATCTAGCTGTAGCTTGATGAAGAAGGAAAAGTCATATTGGAACTTGAACAAATCACTGAAACAAGGACCAAACAACTACACTATAAGGCTATTACCGAGTACCTCATAAAGTGGAAGAACTTATCATGTGAATATTCGACATGGGAAGATGAGTCTTTCATATAGAAGCATCCATAGTTAATCAAGCATTGAGGACAACATTTGTCTAAATGTAGATAAATCCCCAACTTCAATTCCATCAACCACTACTTTAGCTAAGCACTCAAGCTTAAATGGCCCCTACGTTCCCATAATTAACACATAAGTAAATTAATTACCCTTGGTTAACCCTTAATTGACTCCTAAATACCACTAATTATCCCATAATTGACTGCTTATTAACCCCTAATTACCAATAATTACCCAATAATTACCCAATAATTACCCCTGATGACCCTTAATTACCCATAATTGACAACACATTACTCCTAAATTATTATTTACCCATAATTACCAATAAATGGCCCCTAACTACGTGCATGAATTGAGTACATCAAATAGGCCTTATAGAGGGAACTTTTGGCTTATGAGTGGGATATTGTGGCCAATTTGGGATGTATAACAACATGAAGGGTTTTTTATAACTAGGCCATAGTTTGAGATTAACATCCAGGTGCCAAGTTCATATCGCTTCTTCTAGGTCCCATGGGTCATGTAGTGCCCCAAAAAACTACACATGCATTATACAAGAAATATTTAACATATGAGTAAGATATGTCCATCATTTTTAGAATTAATATAACAAAGATGGTCTCAATTCCCATGACATGGTCTAGGGATAAAAGGATACGTACTAGTCAATAAAATATATTTCTATGGATCTTGCATGCCATGTTTCGTCGATTGAGGAATCATGCATGTTGTTAATAGATAACCTTTTCCCTACGAGTTTGGTATGGTATTGATTTAAAGGTTTTAAATACTTGACATGTTTCTTTGGGATAATCGAATAGTTTGGTGCAAAATCCTAGGTTCTAATCCATGGAATCTATCTCTAACCCTTACATGTAATGTATGGAGCCTTAATCCACAACATAGGACATGCATAGGAAATCGTTGGCATGTGAGTAAGATGTCATCTGGCAATTGAAGCTAGGTTTAATACAACAAGGATGGCTCTCATGAACCAATTCATGGCCTAGGGTGAAGATCCATATTTTTAGTCCATAACATGTGGCTTTGGGGTTATACATACGCCATCCATGAGGCCCTAGCCCATCTTTTCCCTATGACATGGATATGGTGGCCATTTTTAGGTTTATCACATTATGAACAAATCTTGGTAATTAATCCATCATTTCATACCAAAACCCATGTTGTTGGGATAAAACATTTGTTAATGGGGCTCGTGGTCTTCACATAATAACCCACGGCATTATATAGTACCTATGTAGGGAATGCTAAGCCTACATGTGATATGTGGCCACCACATTGAGGAGGGCAACACTAAATATGGATCTTTAGGACCATTCCATGGTATAAGGAAAAATATAGGATCTTATGTTGTCACCGTCCTTATGTAGGGCCCTACACATAATTACTTTTCCTTACAAGTGAGATATGGTGGCCATTTCAATATGTGTAATATTGATAAGGATGATTATTGTGGCCTATAACATGGCCCACAAACTAAATTTAGGGCCTTATTCCATATTAATTTTGTATGGGGTTGATGGTCTATGCATGTTAACCTAGACTAGCACATAAGAACTACGTATGGAATCTCTAACCTACATGTAACAATGTGGCTCATGAATGATGCGTCGTAAGGCCTTGAGACAACACATAATCTATATAAAGGGAATATTCTTTCAACTACAAGTGCGATATGTTTGTATTTTGATATTTATAACATTGATAATGGATCTCTTGGCCCACAACATGGTATATGGTCTAAATTTATGGCCTAAGTCTACACCATTTGTTTATGGGATCATGGACCATCATTATGCCCTTGATCATCACATAACATGAATCTGCATAGAAAATATCTAGTTGACATGTGAGATATGATCATGATTTTGAAAACTTGCGCATAGGGGATAGTTCTTGATGCATGACTTAAAATATAGTAAAAAATATGGTCTTTAGATATAATATTTTCCTCCAAATCTCATGCTCCATACATGGGGCCCCAAATTACCACCACAAGCCCTCCACAGGGGATATTTGGCATGTATGTTGGATATGGTCATGGCTATTTTGAGTCTTAGAACAACATGGATGGTTACCAATGCTACCAAAGTAAAGGTTTCATGAGCCATAATTTGTGGGATCCTTAGCCACTACATAGGCCTTATAAATGGGACATTTTTCACATGTGTAGGGTATGGGGTCCATTTAAAGTTTGTTACACCAAGTTGAGTTCAATTCTAAAAATGTATAGGTTGTTGGGTAAAAAATTTAGTGTATTCTAAGGCTCTTTATGGGCACCAGGAATGCTTCTCATCGCTGAGCTATCATTCATGGACAAAATTTAGGGCCTTGTCGATGACAATGATTGTTATGAGGATTAAATTTTTATTTTGATTAGGGTTTGGTTAAGGGGTTAGGGGACTTAGGCATAGTGGGTTTATAAGGAGTTGGGGTTATGGTTTAATGAGGTTATGTTCACTATGGTCATTATGGTCAACTTAGGGGGTTAGGGAGTTTGGGGGGGTCAAGGGGGGTTTAAAAAACCACCTCCAAAAGTGATTAGAATTGGACTTTTCTTTATCTGTCTTGATAGTTTGGGATATAAGGTTCTAGATAATTCAATGCTTAGTTGTTAGGTGTTCTAGTGGTTAGGTTCCTTATGGTTAGATTATGATGTATCCATTGTGCAAAATACATAGCCACTATGGTCACATTAATTAGCAATTAAGGGCTTTAGGGGTTAGGGATTAATTGTTTAATGGGTTAGAGTATTTGGTATTAGGGGGTTTATAAGGAATTAAGGTTATAGTTCAATGGGGTTATGGTCAATATAGACATTAAGGTCACATTGGGGGGGTTAGGAGCTAGGTGTATAAGGGGGTTTAGGTCTAAGGGGTCAAGGGATTAGTTATTAGGGGTTTTAGTGGTTAGCGACCTTATGGTCATGTTATGCCATATGAATGTGTTACATAATATACATAGTCACTATGGTCACATCTAGTGGTTAGGGGAATAATGGGTTAGGGTTTAGTGCTTTAAGCGATTAGGGGATTTGGGTTTAGGGAGCTTATAAATAGAACTAGTCTCACGGTTTAGTGGGTTTATGCTCACTATGGTCACATTTAATGGTTAGGGACCTTAGGGGTTAAGTTGTTAGGAGATTTGGGGTTATGGGGTTTATAAGCACTTAGGGTTTATCATTTTCATACCCATCATCATCGCCATCATCATCTTCATCCTCATTGTCATAATTATCGTCATTGTTCATCATTTGTGGATATAATATGCCTTTGTTTGTAGCTATACCCATAAAGACAAGTAAGGCTTTCGTCTCGTCCATACTATCACACCCATTTCCATTCTATCGGGTGAAGGTAAAGTGGCGATACTTGGTCAAGTATGTGAATTCCACACAGTTTACATAGGTCCAAATTGCCCATGAAATCTTCCTTATGAAAAACCTATGGAAATGTTTTGTCAATTTCCAAATTCCCAACCTGCATTGGTGAATTTATTCTCCAAATGTTCATAATTCCATCATATGCATGATAAATATTCTAGAAATCTTGCAAGGGAAATGTGAATTTGTATTAGAATATCATATTGTTCCTATCTAGCCATAGTTCCTAGAAAATTCTAAGAGGAGCAATATTATGTTTAGCAACCACCTTTTCCTCCATTTAGGTTTTGTGAGATTCTCCAATTGAGTTTCCTTCCCAAATGAGTCCTCCACTAGTCAACAACTTTGATGTTTCCTATACCTTCTTGCATTAATGCCATCTAACTAGACAATTTTATATTTCCTTTGATTTACTCTTACAGAGAGGACATATACTAGTACATTTCCATGTGCATCTCATTAAAAATTCCCATGTGGTTACTTCGTTTTATTGGTCCACCCACATAAATATTATGGCCTTCAAGAATGATTTGTAAAATTTGACCACCACCAATTTTTCTCAATCTCTCAATTGTTTAAAAACATGGTAGTATGCCCAAAACACACTATCCAGCTTCCACTAGTAAGGTTTTTAAATCGCACCAATATATCTTCTTCAAATATAATTTTGAAAAATTGTAAGAGATATATTGAATCAATCTATTCCATATTCCAATTAAAGCTCCTCCAATAACACAATCTCAAGAACATATTTCTATTATTCCCTTGAATAGTTGTAGGTCTTTACCTTGATCAACCTCAACCTCCAACTAGATTCACATGCATCTATCCTCACATGACACATTTGAAAGCTTGAAGATGATGCACGTTCAAAATCCTAGCCTCCATGAGGTTACTTTCTCCCACGGCCTCAAGCTTCTTTATGATGTTGAAATCATTGTTATTAGGGTTTAATTAATTTTAAAGGGGGTTGGTTTTTTTTTCTTCAAATCACTAGTTTAAGTGTCCTCACGTTTTGGATAAAAAATGAGTCCAATATCCTTATAAATTAGGTTTAAAATATTGGTATTTTAAGATTCGTTTCTCTATATTGAACATCTCAGATTGTGAAGAGCATTTAGAGAATAAACATGTATGGTTGGGGGATTGTAGATTGGCCCCTAATCAATGAAGTTGTCGATGAAAGCTTCAAAGATTTAATAGAATGTTGCAAACACAAGACGAGTATTGAGGAAGGGGTTAGAACATATTCTTAACATTGTTAGGATTTGGAAGTATGTGGTGAAGTTGTATAATGAGGAGGAGGATGAGATTTCCGTTCATAGAGAAGTGGTGTGATTCCCATTGTATGTTGAGTTGTGCTTGCATTGAAAAGAATTGAAACATATGATGAGGAAAAGAAGTATTTTCAACAAGGTTAGGGAGAACCTTTCCAAGGGATCCTGGGTCAAAGTGGATTAACCCTAAAGTTACATCTAAAGTTACATCTATTAGATTGGTCTCAGAGGAGCTATCTGGTGTTTCTCCTAATGATGAACACATTGTGGCGAGATGTAGTAGTTCAATTATTGTCTAAATTGGTGGTTAAAGAAAACCGTTACAAAAAGTAGGAGGTAGCGATTCAATTACTGTTAAAATTAAGGTTGGAATTTGATGGGCATATGCCTGTCATGAGGTATTTTACCCATTAAAATACTATTGAAAATTTTAATACACTCGGACCTATTTTTCACGATTAATTATTTTTCCAAACTGTTATTAATTTTTATTAGTAAGCTTGTTAAGATATGTGTATGCCTACATAAGTGGCCTGGGTAGGTGGCATGTTATTATATATGTAATAATGGATATTGAAACTTTCTAACTTAATTAAAACATTCCTATTTGATTGAACAGTGGGTTGGTGAGTTTGCATTCAATGGATATGGATTTACTTTCATTATATCTGTTATTTCTTTCTTACACTGTCTTAGCCTTGCCTTAATACAGGGTTATGTCCTTCTTTTATATTTTAATTGGAAATTTAACTTCTTAATAAAAATTTTAATTACACTATTAACTCAACAGGTTAACCTTCCAAAATTTTGTATATTTCATGTGCCGTAACTTAACCTTCTGAAAGGATTCTAAATTCCATGTTTTGTTTATTTTACAGGAAAAACTCTGTCAATCTCAGTGCCGCTTTACCAGTTTTTGGCGTAAGAATATTTTTCGATAATAGCAGTACTCCTGGCGATAACAAAAATATCAATAATGATCATTATGGTGGATTCAATTCTCATTTAAATCCATCCATGGCGATTAACATTATACTTTTTAAATTTTTGACAAACTCTCGTTGAGAAGCTAGACTGCCTGTGGAAGAGTTGGGATTTTGGGGATTTCCTGGTCATTTGGGGGAGTGATCATTGTGTTGGTTTGCTGCACTGCTAGTATTTCGGTTTAGACACTTTTCTCGATCTTTTGTACCATTTTTTTGCTGCGAAGGTCATGACTGTGCGGATATCTGAGCTGTGAGGTTTTCAAGATTCAAAGGACTTTAATATCTTCAAAGGTCTGGCGTAGAATGGAGCTCTTTTACGTTTGTCATTTTTGGAGTACTGTCAGCCATCGTAGCAGTGTTTGAGCTCAGCAAGAACAACAAGGATCAAATTTCGACTTCTTCTTCACCTAACCTAGCGAAGTGAAGGGAAAGAATCGATTCTGGCACACCACAGCTACTCCCGCCATTTGAAAAAGTCGTATCCGATTCTTAAATTCTTTTATGGAACCAAGTGTCATAGGTTAATGAAAGAATACTTCGAGAATATTTTTTTGTTTTAAATTGTTCTGCTAAAGGCTCTACACTTTTATGGGACAGGGTTTTGAGCCCAAAAGCTTGTGTATAGTTACAGAGATCTCCCCGCCAAGTTTTTCTCTTGGCCTATCTTGTCACAAAGTTTTGGTATAATCCAGTGTTAACGTGGATATAGGAGATAATTAAGAAGTTCCTCTCTAGATGTGTAATAGTTAGAGATGGTTCTGTCATCTGTAGCATGGATATGTATAAATGAAGAATGAGGATGAACCTCTTTCTTATCCAGATTTCAGATTTCAACCGCAAGAGTCATGGAATTATTATAATCCCCACTTCTTCGTGCCTGCCTTTATGTACTGTGGTTGAAAAATATTGTTATGTCTTCCCACCATCTATTATGTTCAGGTATTTCTTTCAAAGTAGTTAACTTAATACTCTTGCTTTCTGCTTAAGTTAATATTCCATGTTTTTAATTCAATTACTTAACTCTAATGTAAATTTTATTTTGTGGTTCAGGTGAGCTATTGCTGGTTTCTGGAACCAGGTTAAGGACCAACGAATTACTGATTCATTTTAGGTTCAGTAAATGCCTCTCTCTTACGTCTGTATAAAATATGACCGCGATCCTCTATTTTCTTTCATGACAAAAAGCCATATCGATAATATTGAAGATGGTTATCGTTGCCGCAGATATGGCCTAAACGCAGTGACGAATAGCTCGTTTCCGAGCTTAATAATATTCTCAACTTTCTACAACATATTTTCCAGCCTTACATTAATTTAATGTTACTAAATATGTAATTTCAGATCTTTGTTAGTTCAGATCTTTGAAACTGTGACATAATATGTGACCATTATCTCTGTTAATTCAAATCTTTGAATATGTGACAATTATCTTTGTTATTTAATTCAAATTCAATCATAAACATTACGCCCCTGAATGTTTAAATATAAAACAGGACTTGAAAACAAAACTATCAAACATAAAGTAATCCTATAGGGTAAGAATAGATATGGATATTAGAGTCCAAAATTTCCAGAACCTTACATCAAAAATTAAGAGGACGATACCACCAACCTTAGATATTTCAAGTTTATTTATTAAGTACAATAGATCAACCCTCTACCATGGAATTGTTCGTTCACTAACTAGTGATCATCCCTCCACCATGGAAGGAGTGACTCACTCAAGTGGATCTTTAGGATGCAATTCTCTAGAAACCATCCCAAAATCTACTCATTGTTGTCTAGGTAATCTTTCAGTGAAATATTTTCCTGAGCATAAAATAGTCTTATTCTATATGTCTACTGATTCTTATATCCATGTTGGCATCTACTTAGCATTGGATTTTTCTGAATAGTCTATGTATGAAACTCAGAATTGGATATTTCCAAAGAGTCTATGCCTCAATCTCTTTACTGTAGCATGCCTTCCAGCAACAATGCATCTAGGTCCTTCAATCTAGTGAACAAACCTTTGGTTGTCATGTTATTTTAAAAAAAGTGGGCATCTATCCTACTAGCAACACTCTCCATTCATAGTTTCCTCCACTACCATTGGTCTTCTAGGTATCTCTAGCACTGCAACAATTGGGGAGTACATACATAGGTTGTTCACCATGTTATTATCCTTACTAACCACTGCAACAATTGGGGAGTACATACATAGGTTGTTCACCATGTTATTATCCTTACTAACCAAATAATCAACGGTATTATAGATAACATTTTTTTGACATATTTACATTATATTTCATGACATAACATGAAACACTGCATTGTATTTTTAATTACTTGTCCAACAATGCTAATGCAACCAAATAAAGACTCCACACTGTAAATACTGTAAATAGGAAATAAACCAATAGACAATAAAATTCTAGTGATAAAGCATACATAGATTTATCAAGCTTGCTGTTGGAAAAAAAGAAACCCAAATTCAAAAAAATGGATTGTTCTCTATTATTTATGGAACAATGTTAGGGCTTTGTTAGAGTAAAAACAGTTTCAAATCTTGAGCTCCTAAATATTTATATGTTACACTTCTTCCCTTTAGATTCAAGTACACCTTTGAATCCATGTCTCGTTATCTTCCCACTCAAGTCTTGCAGCTCTCTTCCTTCCTCTACTTCCCATGATTTCAGCTCTTCCTCTTGGCTATTCTTGGCCAAGGATCTCACCAACCATCCTAATTGTTTTGCACAAAAAAAATATATAATTCATTCTAAATAAAAAGAAATTGCATTTTGCACTTGCATTCCCATTCCAAGATCATCCAAAAATATTTTCCCTTAAAACTAAATCTCCAAAAGACAATAAAGGATCTCCTAGCTAAAATCTATCCTTCTCTAAAATCTCATACAACTACATAAAATAGTCTTTTAGAGTCATAGAAGTGTCTCAATAGGTTACATAAAAATGATTCAAGAAAACAATCCCTAATATAAGGTTTTCAACACTACATAAATGCCAACAATAGGTTGGAAACAAGACTTCATAGGATCAAGACCTTTGAAAAGCTCTACACTTTCAACTGAAGGGATGCATAATCAATAGAGTGGTTTAATGTGTTCAAATGTTTGTCCATCCTTTCATTCCAACACTAACCAAACTCTAGCCTCAAGCTGTAAACATTTTTTGGAAAGGATATCAACATTAACAATAAGCTCTCTATATATATGAGAAAAGGAGATGTAATTAAACTGATTTCATTTTATTTACCTCTTCAAAAGAGTTGAGAAAAAAATTCCATTTCAAATTCCCCCTTCTATCTTATTTATGACTAATATTAAGTCGCCAAACAATTGAAGTTTGGATGTCCCTTTCTAAGTGGATAGTATTAAAAGAAGTTTCAAAGTTAGAATCTTATCATAGTTATTTGGGCCCCTTTCTCACAAATAGCCCCACACCGTCAAAATAGGCCCATTCCCTAGATTTATCAAGAGGCTTGTGAAAAACTATCTATGGACACTCACTTTGGCGACTTCTAATTGAAAAAGATAGATCTACTTTGAACATCACATTGGAAAGAGGGAATGAGTTTGTCCTCAAATAATCCTACATTCCTAGAAAGCCATATGTCGAGGTTACCCCCAGTGAAAGGTATTTAATTTGTTTTAGGTCTAGCTTCATTTGGTAGGTTTTGAAACATCGTGCTACTGTATCCCCTTGCCAATTTCCTCTAAACCTTGTCATATTGTCCATCTCATCCCATACATGTCTTGAATAAGCACAAAAGATTAACCAAACCAACACAAGTTCTAGAATATTGTCCATCTGATCCCATACCTGTCTTGAATAAGCACAAAAGGTTAACCTTGCAAGCATATATACATAGAGGTGGTTATATTTGAATTTTTTTTTGGTTATGGATACATAAGTTTTGGTTTTTCAGTTGTATATACACAAGGACACATTTTAATCACATACTCAATTGATTGCCATGCATAGTATCTCTGAAATAAATTTCAATTCAGTTGTATGTGTGCATTAAACCTTGATTATGCTCAAGCATAGATGCATTCTTATTAGACACCCACATTCTAACTATGCCTTGAAAGGTCCATAGTATCCCCTTACAAAATTTTAATCATCATTGTTTGGAGTTAGCTCATCTCCTTATAGCTGAAGGCTTGCATAAATTTATTCCTAATGAAGTAATATGGTCCTAAATGTCACTGCTATTGTCTGATGGATGATTTAAATTTCAAGTATTTTGCAATGAGATTTTCTAATGGTAGGATTGTATATATATTTGTATCAGCATTTGGGAATGCGTGTTTCATTTGTTATCTTTGTGCCTCTTGGACTAGGGGGTCCACAAGGATATTGGAATTATTCAATCACTGATGTGGAGTTACAGTGCACAAAACACAATAATGTCTCCTAATATTTGAATTTCTATCTAGAGTCAGCTTGAATTATAATAACTACAAATACCATTAATACGATTTATTAGACAATTATAAATTTTTCCTTTCAGACTTGAGAGATATTGAAGTCATTACAAAATTAATTATATGGCTAGTTTGTTCTTTGATTGTTTCTTATTAAAGATTTTCAAATTCTTGTTTCAAAACCTATGGTTCTGACATCGAAAACTACCATTTTGTGCATTTTATTTTGCATGCTTCTATATCTATTTCCTTACAAGACACTTCATATGTAGTTCACTCTACCCTTTTGTCCCTAGCGAGTCTTAAAATTCATCCTATTTCATCCACCTTATAAAGTGTAAAAGCAATCATCTTCTCCATTTGCTTCAATGTTTAGTGTCAATACCAAATCTTATCTGTCATCTGGTTAAAAGTTACTGCTTAAATTTATACCAACTAATAACTATCATTTAAAAATTTCGTTAAAAATTTATATAACGGCTACTTTACCCCTTACCTTTTTATGCTCATCTATGTTCTTTTTTAACCATATGCAATTCCTTTCTTGGATTCCCTGAAGATGGGTGGAGTGTCCACTCAAAATGTCGGTTTCCAAACTTCAACATAGTGAAAAATCCAAAAGCATTGACACTGACTATGTCTAACCACTGTGAAAGTATCTAAACTCAAAATATCATTTATTTCAAAAGGATAAACCTGGCTACTATCCCACCATTATATTGTGCATTACAAAATTGAATTGGAGTTCTAGATTCTCAACTTGGATTTAGCACATAAAACACTTCTAGTATGGTTATGTTCCTAATCCAATTTCCTAAGAAGGATTTGAGTCCAATTTGTTACAATCCCAAGCTTTCGGTTATTCAACCTGGATTTTATCCAACTATTATATCGCACATTCCAAAATTGAATTGGAGTTCCAGATTCTTAACTTATATTTAGCACATGAATAGATACTCAACACTTATGGTATGGTTTTGTTCCTAAGCCAATTGTGTAAAAGGTGTTTGACTCCAATTTGTTACAACCCCAAGGTTTAGGTTATACATTTACAAAGCACAAATTGGATTGAAATAGTGATAATAAGATGGAATGTTGGGAATGCCGACACCATAGATATTATGACCAATAAGAAGTGACGATAGAAAATGGTGACTGTATATCATAGATTGAAAATATTCGGCGATACATCATGCAACAAGTAAAGGTGTTGGCATGGAGATTTTGCCTGGTTTTTCTATTGCAACTTCAAATATTAAGAACAAACTCTCTTTAACTCTCTTTTGTTTCATATTCTCCTTAAGCTTATGGTTGAAAGATGAAAAATTATGCCCAACGTCAAGTAGTAGACCACAAAAGGGGCCTTAGAAAATCAAAACAAATACGTTGGGAAAAGACAAGTCTAATGAGAACAAAATACACAACCTTCCAAAACCTAATAAGGATAAAAAAGAGTTTTGACATGAGGGAAAATCCATATGCGAAGAAAGTATGAATTGAAGAGTTAGGAGGTGAAGTGATTAGACAATCCTCCAAAATAATTCAAAGATCATTTAAGGAGCTAAAAAATGTTAACATTGGTTTTAATGCAAAAACACAAAAAAGAATGAGTAATGTGATATTCAGAGTTATCAACAAATTTTTATTGAAGGGGAAGGAAAATTAGCAAGTATTGTACACACAAAAGGAAACAAATAAACATTTACCGAAGAAAGAAAGAATGCAAACGAGATTTCCACAATTGTATCCATTGTACACCTCTATATATATATAAGAGCGCAAAAATGGGTAAGTGAAGCTAGGTGAATGATGAAGCTAGGTAAAGTGGCATGTGGAGTGTTAAATGAGATTACAATCATATTATATATATAAAAGAGTGCAAAAATGGGTAAGTGAAGCTAGGTGAATGATGAAGCTAGGTGAAGTGGCATGTGGAGTGGCATGTGGAGTGTTAAATGAGATTACAATCATATCTTAAAATAGGAGTTACAAATACAAAATATACAATTGTACATGTTCCACTTTTCACCTACTATTTCTCATAAATTCCTCCTTGGAGGAAATTGTAATACTTTGTTTGGACCTACTGCATTGTGCATATTCTATTAATATAACATTCAATATTGTGTGTATGTGTGAAATTTTTTCTTGGCTGTATAATATGCATTTAATAACACTCCATCTTGACCTCCATCTTGACCTCCTGTATTGTACATATTTAATTATGTGACATTGTGTTTATGTGTGGCAATGTTTCTCACGTGTCTCACCATGTGGGCTATACATGTTGTAAACTTGTACATGTTGTAAAAGTTTCTACTGGGAATAGGGCCCAATTGAGAACAATAGACTTAGGTTTTTGGATATTTCCTCAGTAGACATATTAAATGAATGTCACTACATGTAATCACTTGAAACATAATATGAAAATTTGCATACGGTCATTGATTCTCTAGTTGCAAGAGGGGGAAAAAGGGAGTGAGAGAAAAAAGTCACAAGTAGTTGAATTTGTCACTATCGTTGTAGAGAACTCCCATAGGAAATACTGGAAATGTGTCCTTGTCTTTTGAAACATATTGGCCTCTCATTTCTTACATGCATGGCTTCATAAAAAATATTATCCCTAACTTTTGGCTCATTTCTCCATCGTCACCTTCATTTATTGTTGTTGGACTATTGGGAAGGGGGTTTTCCTCTAATGTCATAGTGTTGGCTTTTACACTTGGAAAATTAGGGTTTCCATACCATTTGGGATACTAAGAGTATTTCTGTTGTAGGAAGTTTGTCATAGTGAGCATATGAGCATGAGAGGGTCAGTACCCTTGACATGAACCTATGAGTTCTTGGTCATCTTGAGTTGATGTAATGCTTGAATCTTCCAATTAAGATTTTTAATGTTGGGATTATTGTTGAGCAATGTGTTATTTTTTGGTTTGGACCATGTGGCTCCATATACTAGGTTGTGTCAAAGTGCGTTGCTAGTGGGAAATTTTTTTCCCTTGTTGACTAATATCCTAGCTCGAGGGTGGTATGTACAATAGATACTTGTGGCTAGGAGGAAAATTGTAACACCCTAAAAGATTTGGATCCCGAAATTTGGCGATCATGTGGCACTACCAAGATTTATTCGCAAGAACTTAGTCGCTTGAGCCTACTCTTTGGTAGACTACACCTCTTCACTCAAGGCATGCCCATACCTTCTTCCTTGAGCTACTTGTCCTCTGAACCTATTGCGTCAAAATACCTTTCCTAACCTTCTCTTGGTTGTTTAACTTATTATGTGTGCTCTTACTTGGTTCCAAACACAAGTAGAGAAGGTTCCCAAACTAAGCATTGGTCAAGTATTTTTATTAAATTGATGAAGGTGGAGGTATGGACCATGGTCATGACCTCAGTTATAAAGGGGGTCCAACCCAATTTACTCCTACCTAAAATACAACAAAGACAAATCCCAAGGAAAATATTGTCCAACTCCATTTGTTTTGTTGCACCCTTCAGTTTGCTCCCCAAAAGTGTGCCTACCATAGCACTTTGAGGTTTAGAGGTTGACCTCCAATATGTCATCTAGTAATCATGTAAGAAGTGTAAGCTCTATTTTTTGTAATGATAATGCTCTATGATTGTTAGAAGCTAAGAAACATGGCTATGCGATCAACCACATCATCAAAAACCATCCCTTGGTCATCACAATCAATATATAACCTAAAACCCAAACATGAGTCACTCAATGGAAGCAAGTGACATAACTCTACATATTTGTTGCTACAGATTTGCATTAATGGAGTGGCACATCTGAGAGAAAGAAAGCACCTCCATGCCCACATCATCAAAACTAGTGCTAGATTTGAAGAAAACAAATCGGTGAACATGTATGCTTCATATGACATTTTGGATGATGCGTACATGGTATTTGAAAAGATGCCTGAACAAAATGAAGTTGTATGGAATTCAACAATTGCATCATATACCCAACTTGGACATGGTAAATAATCCCTCCACCTCTTTCATTTAATCAAAGGACAACTAAATCCAATCTCATTCATTTTAGCCACAGTTGTTAGTGTATATACAGGCATAGAAAGCTTCGTACAAGGTAAGAAGATACATGCAAAAATCATTAAAAGTGGATCGGATTCAGATATATTTATGGGTAGTTCCCTTCTTTATATGTATTGTAAATTTGGGTATGGATGTATTTGAAATGCTTGTCAAGTGTTTGAGAAAATGGATAAATGAAACATTGTCTCGTGGACTATCATGATGGTTGCAAATGTCCTCCATGGACATGTCGAGGATGTCTGGAAGCGTTATCCACAAATGGATACATAATCCATTAGGATGAATTCAAAGTCTTTCGACATTGTTCTCAATTATTATCCCTTCTTGGAAGCAATCGTCTATAGAAAGAAGGTCTACGCGTGGTCCATGCCCGCATTATTTAAATTGGGCTGGAGTCTAGCTAAAGGCTTGTAGAATATAATAATATGTTTGAATACGTATCTAAGACAAGGAAAAAGAGTTGGGATTCAACCAATTCTAAACATGGTGATGAGATTGGTGTTGGTAGAAAAAAAGTGAAACTGTCAAGTATTAGTATCGAGCATCACGTTGAGTGTTTGCAGAATGGAAATAATGTTTAGACCTTCAGGTTTGTTTCCTTCTTCTATTTTTTTTCTTGATTACATATTGTGTTTATGTTTTATTCATGGTTTTTTGTTGTTGTTGTTATTGATTTCACCTTTTAATTTATGTTGACTTTTAAAATCAGTCTCTTGCTGGGAACCCTTTGTTGGACCGTAATGTTGACCATTATAAGGCTTTGTCTTATTAGTTGTAGTTGACAATTAGTGACCCAAAATTGATCACTAAATAATTTGTGAGTTATTTTGGTATATTTTGAGTGGAAAATTCATGCCATGGACTTCTAGGGCTAATTTTAGGGGAAGATTATATTTTGGCGATTCAAGGTATCAAAACATAACGGGATGGTTTTGGGTATCAAACAACCATTTTTCAAGTCAAAATTTAGTGAACAAACTTCCAACCCATTCCATGTTGTTCTACTTATTGAAAAGATTCCAATTGTCCAAATACCACCTTGAGTGGAGTCAATATGGGGAAATTATGGCCTTAGTAAGTTAACTTATTCTTTGACCACCATAACACCAAGCAAATGCCACACTAGCTCCCATCACTACCATGTGGATGTCACATGTATATTTTCAAGAATATTTTAGAGGGTTAAAAATCCTAATCCTAATTGGGAGTTGGGGCATGAAAAAACCGTATCCCTAACCCTAACACTAACCCTAAATGGCTACCAGGACATGTTAAATATTGATCTTGAAGGAAAGGAAGGGGTTCTCTCCCTATTGTATTGATTTATGGTACCATAGATGAGAAAAGAAAAGTATTTGGATATTTTGAGCTATGGAGAAGGAGGATACCTCGTAGTAGCCACTCACGCCATAGTGTTTGTTATAACTCCATAGTGATTCCAACTTTATTTTTATCTTGTATTTTATGTCTGAGATTAAAAGGGAAAGGAATAGTCTTCACCTTCTTGTTGGGTTTTCCCATATTGGATTTCCCAAGGTACACCTTGTGTCCATTGTATTTGATGTTTTGGTCATTTTATTATGATTGCTTCTCCTTTTATATTCTCAGTTTATTTAGTATTTTGAGTGTTATTGTTATAATATTACATTTTTTTCTTTTCACATAAATGAATAGTATTTTAATATATAAAAATGAGGTCGTTGAAAGACAAAAGACCTTAATTATAAATAGTTCTTAGCAAACAAAAAAATTGTCTTACAGTTCTGGATCTGAAGACTATAGTTCAACTACAAAAATTTCCTATTACATACGATAACTAATTGTCCTATAATATAGATCGCTATATTGGTTGATGAACTGACTTGACAAAAAATACAAGTAACTATTAGCTAATAATTTAATCTTAGACTGAGATATACCCACTGCGAGATTCCTCCATGGATATATCCTCCATCCCAGGTCCAAGGTCTTCATAGGTCCTTTGTTTTCCTTTTGGAGCTACTTCTAATTGCTGAATAATAGCGTTTTCAACACCTTGTTCCTTAAACGATCTAGTTGAAACAAGGGTGTGTCCCACAAGTGATTTAGAGCTCCTTGTAAATCCTAAAATGATATTGCAATTATTTTTAAGGTAACTAACGATTTTCCCCTTTTTTGTCATCTATTGTTCAAGATGAAGTTTAAATGCTTCCTTTTTGGTTACCTTCTTCT
This sequence comes from Pseudotsuga menziesii, assembly GCA_001517045.1. NCBI lineage: Eukaryota > Viridiplantae > Streptophyta > Pinopsida > Pinales > Pinaceae > Pseudotsuga > Pseudotsuga menziesii. The sequence goes on from LPNX011053711.1 coordinate 153,422, forward strand.
CCATATTTATATTTAAGTATTCAATATCCTGTTGACACAAACCCATCCAACAACACCAAGTCAACAGGGGTTCCACTCTGTCGGCCCTCAAGCCACCGCGATCTACCTAAGCACCGACCCAGACAGTTTTTACCTTGTCCAGCAACACCCATAGAGCAGATGAGGTCTCACCCGAGGCGTTCAAGGGAGAGTTGTCGAAACCAAGTTTCTGCAGAATAGGAGAGGAAGATATGTATCTGCCTATTTACCCAACATTGCACAATATGAACAGATATGATTACTTATCATCATTCATAGAAACATTCATCATTGTACTTAGATCACATCGTTCAGTCGTAACATGCTTCAACATACTACTGTGCAAAATGGATCTAACAAGATATCATCATTTAAGATAAGAAAACATTCCATCATAGATCCATATTGTGGATTCACTTGACATTCATTAGTGGGTCGCAGAAAATAGTAAAACAATAAAACATAGAAGACACACTGATTCAGACCAACTTTCTCATGTCATATGACTTTTGCACAAAACAACAGGTTCTTCAAAACAATTACAATTCACCAAGTGCTCTCCAATTGCTCTCTTTTCGCCTATTTGACACTTGCAATTCTACTTCTATTTATAGGCTTGCACCTTTACATTCAAGGTCCACTTGGACACATTCATAACTAAAACTTAACTGATTCTACAAAATTATGACCAATATCCACAAAATATGGTCAAAATACAAAAAGGTGACACAAAATATACAAAATATTCTATTCTCTACTTTGTGCGCCATTCTCCACTTGCACAACATCTATGATGTTGTGCAGTTGGTTTGTTCCAAAAACCCTCCCAACAGGCCCCCAACACAATCTGTTGGCTTGCCCTTGAGCCACATTCATTATAGGAAATTTCAACTCAAAATGGGCATCCTAAGGAAAATAATAAAATAATAGTTAAAATAATATTTATTAATTTTGGAGGAAGAAAATAAAAAAACTACTTTTTTTGTTCGTATTTTTGACATATCTCCCTGTGTTTTTACTCAAATTTCGATCGAGAGATCTCCTTGGATGTGGAATTAAATTCCACATTCAACGAGTACCCACTCTGCATACTTTTGACGGAACCTACTACACAAAAAACAATAAATACTTGAAAAAATGTGATGATGACATCATCATCACATTTTTTCAGGTATTTCTTGTTTTTTATGTAGCAAGGTCCATCGAAAGTATGCAAAGTGGGTACTAGTTGGATGCAGAATTTAATTCCGCATCCAACGAGCTCTCCCGATCAAAATTTGAGTAAAAACACAGGGAGATATGTCGAAAATACGAACAAAAAAAGTAGTTTTTTTTATTTTCTTCCTCCAAAATTAATAAATATTATTTTAACCATTATTTTATTATTTTCCTTAGGAGGAAAATAGTTTAATTAAAAAAAATTGTTTTTTAATGATACCTATCCCCAAATTTATATTAAATTTTTTTTAAGACCGATACGGTATTTCAAATTTAAAGAAATTGCATTGGCTAACACATGATGACATGGAATTTTAATTAGGGTTGGAAGGGCCATTTTGAGTTTAAATTTCCTCTAATGAGATGGAAATGGTGTACTCATTGATTTTCAACTTGAATTCTTCGTACTGCTGAGTGATTTCCTTCACTTGTGCTTGAATTCTCTCAGCAATGTCTTGACTTCCTAGCAAATCCTGCTTCAATGGGTGCGCCACCAGTTTCGCGGTCACCTCCGTCTTGCCTTCCTGTACTGCTTGCAGTGTAGAAAATGATTTCAAGGACAATTGGGATCCAATCTCTTGGAACTCGTCCATATTTTCATTCCTCTTGTGTTGTCGCTCTTGAGCTTTCCCATCTCATTGCTGCAACTCTCTGAGTTCGGCTGACCGTGGAATCGAAATGACTAGCGGCATTGTTCTCAATGCAGTCTTCAGTTTTGCTAGTTTCTCTTCGTCTTCTTGCAAATGTTTGGTCATTTTCTCTAACTGCGCCTCTTGGACAGAGATTTCCCAAAATTTCGTCGTTGCTTCAGTGACCCTCTTAGCTTCCTGCTCCAGTTCTTCAAGTTGTGTCGCCACTTCCTCTATGGCATTGTTTCGCTCAGCAATTTTCTCAGGAGGTGTGTCTAGATATACCAGAGCATTCAAAATATTGTTATCCTACTGCACTGCATAATAATTTCCCCAAGTCACTTTGCTTTCCTGATTGGATCCAGTTCTGTGGTGTTTTCTCCGACGTTCTTACAGGCATCTGCAACTGCATCCAATTCTGCAGTGTTTTCTCCGACGTGCTTACAGGAATCCGTAACTACCACTTCCACTTGCACTTGACTATCGAAAAGGTGGGCCTTTTCAATGATGAGACGATATGTTTATTTTTTCAGCTCCATGATATCCTTAGCAGTCATCGTCCCCAACTCTTCTTACACTCTCGTTAGTGCTTCGATCTCTTGCGCTTTGGCTTCCATCAGCTTCTCCTTTGCACTGCGCAATTCTTCGACCTCTTTGTGCATCGCCTCCTCTTTCACCTGTGACAACAAACACTGGTCGTTGATATCCTTCTATCGGTCGGCCAACTCCTGTTTGGAAACTTGATACATGTGTACCAACGTCTGAGTAGAAATCTTGTTAATATCTAATGCGATGTTCTACAGCTATTGTAGGGAGGTATTTAAGTCCTCTTGTCCGACGTCAATCGTAGTCAGTGGAATTTGAACATTCCTAGCCCATGGCTTGGTGCTAATTGACACGTACTCTTGCACAGTTGCACTCTTTGGTGCTATTTTTGAAACAACATCATATACGAAATCCAATTTAGTCCTTACCTATGCGAATCCTTCCAGCACGTATTTTTTCATCTCCTTTGTTGTCATGTCTGTTGCATCTGCAACTGCCTTGATAAGACAATTTAGTTGCGTTTCCATTCCTTGCACAGTGTTGCTACTCGTGCCCTGCTTCATGCACCTCTTTGTTCTAATTTCATTTCATATGTGCTATGCTTCCTTATCAGTGGATGTCGCTAATGAATCGTCATCCAATTCATGGTGACTCTGTTGGTCATCTTTGCGTACGAGGTCGTCATGTGCGTCTGCTAGAGGCCTCATCAATACTTCGTCCATATTGACTGGTTCTCACCATGTTGTAGGCCATTCATCAATCGGTGTGTGCAAATATTCATCAGATAACTTATAAGACATTAGAAACCATTTCCTTCCTTGATCACGATGTGCTTGTACATGTATGTTGTGGAGGACTATTGTGAACTGAGCGATCCTCTGATAGTCATGGAAATTTCATCATTGCTGCTTGTAGTGCTTCCTAGTAGACCCTTAATTGGATCGTGTAATCCTCTTACTTTGTAGGTTCCTTGACCTACCACAAATTCTGATAATGTGCACCCTTGCACACCTTAATCGCTACAACATCCATACCTTGGTAATTAATTGGATCCATCCAAGCCACAAGTATGATTAAAATTAGTAACCAACTATATGTAAAAGGTCGTTCTCCTTCCTAGACCACCACTGTGTTCTCCGCCAACTAATTCATCAAGAAGAGTGACCAGTTCATTTTCATGCCTTCTGCACATTGTTCTGCACACGCAATCACTCTTGAGTTACACTGAATTGGCCAATTATTCCTAACGATCTTGCTTGCTAGAATCCATGCGCCAATACGCACTATCCAGTCGTTAATTTTATCAATGCAATAGACATGCCCATCGCGCTGCAAGTCATATTTATTCTTCAATCTTACTACTAGCCACTTGTCATTATCCCACCCTATGAAGTATTGTGAGGGGTCTGGTCCATCTTTTAGCAACACAATGATATCTAAGATGAGATCAAATGTGATCATGACTGGGGTATCCAGCCACAACATTCCTCCATGAAAGCAGGCCAAAATATTTTTGACATAAGAATTTTCCTCATTCAGTCGCCCAAAGTGCGACATATTGATTAAACCCAGCAAGCCAGCTTTGTCCAAGCCCTTCGCCCAATCCTACGGGATACGCACTATTGGCTTGCCTCTGGCTGTGAGAAATGACACATAGGGCTCATTTGCTACATCCTCCAATGTGAGAAAGTCATGATCATCATACTTCATTCAAACTAGTGCAGGCATGATATCTTTGCTGCATACCATCCCTTTTTGCAATGGCAGCAATGGTTCTGTTGGCAGTTTCAAGATGAGTGATGTTTAGCATAAGGAATGGTTCATTGCAGCGCTGGTGTCTCATATCAAACAACCACTGATGCAACAAAATATCATGAAATAGAGCAAGGCTCTAGAGATAGAGATGAAGTTGGAAGCTTCACCCATTGGGGAAAGCATAGCTAGTATGACACAGATTCAAGAACAACTAGCAAACTTGACGCTTCAATTGCAAGACACAAAGAAGGGTAAAGAGCATCATGAAGACCTTTGGTGCACTCGGTGTCACGTAGATGGACATACCAAAGATACTTCTCAATTACCTGTTGTCAGGAGCACCAAACCCATTGAGCTATGACAATGTACCATGGTTCCACAAATTCCAAGTTTATAGGCATTAACATGAAGAATGTGGATACACGCAGAAGATGGTAACGAAGCCAACAAGCTTATACTGCACTTTTTGTCGCTCTATTGGGCATGAAGATAAAGAATATCGTACATATGACCTCCTCTAGGAAAGGACGTATGACTCATACCATGTGAAGGGTGAAGATCATTGAGCCGTACAGCAACTGCAGCAGCCGCAGGTGGTACAACCACCACCTCATCTATAGTATATACCACCACCACAGATGCAGTTTATACCACCACAGCCACAACCACAATTTGCGCTGCAACCACAGGTAACCAGAATTTACGCTGCAACCACAGTTCGCACTACAGTTGCAATATAATCAGATGTTGATGGCTCCACAACAACCACATTATGTTCAGGAAGTGCATTATGTCCAGCAACATCCAAATCCCCTGCAGCAGTAGCTGACTCAACCGCAGTACCACCAACAAGGAGGATTCTGTGGAGGATTCCAAGGTCGAGGAGGAGGCTTTGGTTGAGGAGGTGGACGAGGTCGTGGACCTGTCCAATGCTATAATTGTGGCATATTGGGTCACTACAAGAGGGATTGTCCACAGTTACACTGATTGTGTATGTATTGTACCGTGATTGATCACACTGTTGAGAACTGTCCACAACTGATCACAAGATGGCAGGCAGGAAATGTTAGTTACAGAATCAAAACCAGTTGTAGAATCAAAATCAACTCTAGAACCAGAATCAATTGTAGAACCAGTTGTCAAAACAGAATCAAGTGCAGAGTCAAGGACATAACCAAATTCCAATTCATAACCAAAATGCTACTCAAAATGTAAATAAACATATGAATCCACCGCTGAACCAGAATCAGGGGTCGACAGTCGCAACGATATCGACAGAACCCAGAACAAAGGATGTCGATGTTGTTGTCGTCACTCGCAGTGGTGTGACGACTAGAGAAGATAGCCCTCATCAACAAATTCGATTGGCTGGGAAAAATAAGGTACAGTTCGATATCGATGTTGAGAAGGACACATTATTTGAAGCACACGATCTGATCAAAAGGAATCCTGGTAAGTCACCTATTTATGAAATGCCTATTAATTTTGATCCTTCGTTGGAGATAGGACCATCGCGGCATCATGCTACCTTCCATAACTTCTTTGAGAACTACTTGTCACTGGAAATAGATCTCAATGCTCTTATGAAATTGAGACCCTGTTGCACCGACCGTCAAAGGGACGGAAGGATTTCCCAATGAATTCATTGCATAAGAAAAATACGGGAAAAGAAATGCACATGAACATCCAAATTGGAGACTATGAATTAGATTCAGTTATTCTGGATCTGGTCTCAGATGTGAATATTATGGAAAAATAGACATGGAAAAATATGGGGAGGCCAACATTAGGATGCTCTCTTGTGCAGCTGTGATTAGCCAATCAGGCCAAAGTACAACCGATCGGGCGTGTATCAAACCTAGTAGTGGATGTTGAGGGTATGAAGACCTATGATTATTTTGATGTAATTGAAGTTGTAGAAGGTGGAGGATCCTATCCCGCATTGCTGGGGATTGGATGGGAGAATGATAGTATGGAATTAATCAACTTTAAGAAGCGAATGATAACATTTGAGAGTCAAGACATCAGATTCATCGCTCCCATGGATCCAAGCAAAGGACAAAAGTATATTGAGCCATTAAAAGATGAAGTTGTTAGGGGATGGGATCATGCTTACAATATCTTAGAAGATTACATCCATCCAATTGTTAATGGATAACTTGGGTGGCGCAAAGCTAGCTCTGCATCTTCCGATTCAGATGATACATTAGAGAACTGGCATAATCGCATGCATGAATTATCGGTCAGGAAGTGTGGTTTTATCACATAGTCGCTGTGTCATGTCGCAATTGAGGTTATCAAATTTCCCATTTATGAAGGACTTCCCTAGTTATCCAAGTTTCTTGTTTAATTCAAAGAGATGGTGTCAAATCCATTGTGGTTGCTGGTGTTGGAGAAGGCACTGAAAGCTACTCTAGCATGCTGGTGGGAAACTCATAAAAATTCAATTAGTGGATGGTCACAGTGTCAATGAATGATGACAGTTTGGTTCGGGAATAAATTGGTATACCATGTTGGACAATATGATGGGAGGAATAGTCATGGAGATCATCTAATTGAATGTCATACGTTGAGGGCATCGTGACCGAGGGATGAGTGGGTGCATGCCTTTGTTCACACACTAGATGAAATGTTGCGATCTTGGTACATATCAGCTGTGTTGCACAAGGAAATAACCACTTGGGAGGAGTTGATAGTTTGTTTTACGCATACCTTTAGATTTGCGGATGCCAATCCAGATGTCCATAACACACTACAACTCATCCACGATGTGGTACTGAAGGTGGTTCCAGTCGCGTATCAGGTGGATCCACATGCGCATTGCCACATGCAGGCGATGATGGAATGTTATAATGTGTCTAGAGTTCCTAAGGATGATGATGAGCTAAGAAATATTAATATCCCAAAAACAGAGGGAAGTAGGGATGTTGCAGCATTAGATGCACCAATGGACCCAATGAATCAACCATTGAGGATAAGAAAATTCAACATTGGGATGGAGGAGAACCGAAACTTTGCAAGTGTCAGATATTACTAGGATGACAAAATGATGGAAAAGATTACAGACTTGTTGCATGAATTCCAAGATCTATTTCCTATGAAGTTTTCATAAATGAAGGAGATACTAGGCAATTTAGGGGAGATGAGAATCCCATTAAAGCGAGACGTGAAACCAGTAAGGCATAGGTCGTATTGCCTGAATCCGCGATACAAGGAGAGGGTTAAATTTTAGTTGGATAGGATGTTGGATGTTGGAATAATTGAGCTAGTTGAAGAATCATAATAAATCATTCTTATGGTGGTCCAAGATAAAAAAAATAGGTGAAGTTCGAATTTGTGTTGATCTCAGAAAATTAAACGATGCATGTATACATGATCCATTTCCAACACCATTTACTGATGAAGTCCTGGAAGGAGTAGGAAGTCAGGAGATGTACTCTTTTACTGATGGAATTTATATATATCACTAGATAAAAATCGCAAAAGACGATCGACGTAAAATGACATTTGTTACTGAATGGGGCTACTTCCAGTACACAGTGATTCCTTTTGGGTTGAAGAATGCACTAGCGATATTTTCCCGAGTTGTTCTCGCTGCATTCAAAGATTTTATTCAGCAATTTTTGCAAGTTTATATGGATGAATGGACAGTATATGGTATGATTCAGGATCATCTAGAAAACGTGTGGCTGATGCTAGAAATATACCGACATCATCAGATCGCGCTGAATTCAAAAAATGCATTTTCTGTGCACCTTTTGGGATGCTTTTGGGTCACATCGTTTGCAGGAAAGGAATGCTAGTTGACCCTACAAATATTGCATTGATCCTGAGCTTGCTGCCACCCACGAATGTGAAGATGCTTAGGGTGAAGCTGGGGCACACCGGATACTATCACAAATTCATAAGATGTTATTCTGTGATTACCGCCCTTATGGAGAAGTTATTGAAGAAAGATGTTGCTTTTGTATGGAGTCAAGAATGTCAAGGAAGCTTCAAAACACTGAAGGCCAATATGGCTTCTGCGCCAATACTGGTTTTCCTAGATTGGAACAAGGAGTTCCATTTCCACGTGGATACATCGTCTACTGTGCTGGGAGTGGTGCTTGAGCAACCAGGAGAAGGGGAACTAGATCACCCGATCGCTTTTTCTATTTGGAAGTTGTCATTTCTTGAGAAAAACTATACGACCATAGAGAGAAAAGGTTTGGTGATGGTATATGCACTACATAAGTTTAGGCATTACCTCTTAGTCGGTCATTTCAATATGTTTACTAACCATTCTTCTTTGAAATACCTAGTTAATAATCCTATGTTGGGGAGGAAAATATGCCGTTGGTTACTTCTCTTCCAAGAATTTGATTTTGAGATAATTGTGAGGCCATGTCGCTTGAATGCATGCCCTGATCATTTATCCTAAAGTGAGACAGGTGAGGAGCCCACAAACATTGAGGACGGGTTGTCGGATGCGCAGCTCTTCAAAGTCGACATGGCAGATGCTTATTATGCTCAAATAATTTAGTTTTTGATGACAGGAGTCGCGTGAGAGGAATTTTCAATAAGTCAAAAGAATCAGTTGGTGGTTAGGGCTTCGGACTTCCACTTGATCATTGGATAACTATATAAACTAGGACCAGATGATATTTTGTGACGATGTGTCCTACCTCATGAATAAGGGAATATTATTGAAGAAGCACATGCATGAGTTGTTGGAGGACACTACAGAGGTCGAGCTACTGCAAGAAAAGTACTTTGCACAGGGCTTTGGTGTCCTCCTCTACATAATGATGCGATGGATTATGCATGGAGTTGCGATGTCTTTCAATGCACTGGAAAACCATCATGAAGGGATGATATGCCGCTGGTACCATAAGTAACGTTGCAACCATTTGATAAATGGGTCATGGATTTTGTGTGACCAATCAACCCGCCTGGGAATAAAACTGGTGTGTGGTACATCATTACAGCCACAGACTGTTTGACGAGGTGGGCAGAGTCCGCTCTAGTTTTGGATTGCATAGATGCAACAATAGTCAGGTTCCTATTTGATACCATTGTAACGCGGTTTGGATTCCCAAGGATATTGATGAGCAACCAGGGGAGTCACTTCATCAACTACATGGTAAGCATGCTAACGGAGGAATTGCAGATACAACACAAGAAAAGTACCCCATATCATCCACAGGAGAATGGAACAGTAGAAGCATTCAACAAGATATTGGAGCATGTGCTTACAAAGGTATGTAATGTTAACCATGATGACTGGGACTTGAAGATTCTAGCAGTGTTGTGGGAATATTGCACCACTTGTGATAAATTGTTGGGACAGACACCATTCAAACTGGTGTATGGACAAGAGGCAGTCATGCCTATGAAGTACATTGTTCCAAGTCTACGCATTTTCGCAACAACAGGCATGGATGATGAAGTAGTGCTCAAGGAGCGCATAGAGTAGTTGGTATAGCTCGAGAAGGACTGTTTTATTCCAGGATTCCATCAATGTGTCGAGAAGGATCGACAAAAGTCTTGGCATGATCACCACATAAAGAATAATGAATTTCAGCAAGGAGATTGGGTGTTGTTATACGACATCAAGTTCATGAAGCATCCAGGTAAGTTACATATGCATTGGTTAGGTCCATATCTTGTTAATTATATTACTTCTGGAGGTGCAGTTCAACTGCATCAGTTAGATAGAGAAATGCTACCAAAGCTTGTGAATTGTATCCGACTGGAGACCTATAAGATAGGGCCAGAACCGCGCAATGCTTGAGGCACTGTGCACTAATTTTTTTTTATATAGGATGATAGATGAATGGAAGATGCACCAAGAGGAGGTGGCTACACAGGAGTAGCAGTTAGTAGTGCAGTTAGGAAGTCATGCTATGACAACCGAAGGGATGCAAGCAGAAGTCAAATCCATAATCAATGAAGACAGTTAAAGCAGTTAATCGTGGGTGCTCATTGAAGTGACACACATTTATGGTTGATCCGACCGTTGGATTGAAAGGATCATCGATGAATTCACATCGTTAATGATTGATTTGGTCATGATGACTGCATTTGATTTGGTAATGATGAGCAGGGATCGACTTGAGGCTATAAAAAGGTGCTCGTCACATGTTGGAAGCACCATTGTGTTAATTCAAAGTTACATATTTGCAAAGTTGAGCTAAGGGCATAGTTGCAGAGCGACCTAAATGAGTGAATCTGAGTGAATTGAGTTGCTAAAGAAGGTGGGGAGTTGTTGAATCTTCTAGGGAATTGGTATGGTATGCAGAGTAACCCTGACATGGTAGAGATTTCGAGTGAGTGAGATTCACCAATTTGACCCGTTACCATTGTCGAAGAGGTCGCTAGTATGCAGATAGGTTCCTCCTTGGTTCCAAAGAAGAAGGGGAAGGGGCAGAGGCCTAGCTCTTCAACACCGCAGAAGAAGAAAACCCAAATTTCTACAAGAGCAAGAGAAGGAACCATGCAGATATGGGCATTGAGTTTTGGTGGTGTGGAATCAGCAGCTCAGATAAGGGTATCTCTTTCTTTTTTCATCTTTGTGATCTCTTCAACAGTGTAGAAATTCAGGCCTGCAGTAGATTAATTTCACTCACAGCAATTAACAATTGATCATGCAAATTATCAACAATGGAGACTGAATATGGAGCTGTAACACAAAATTATATTAACTGAGTGTACAATAGGCAACCCTGTAATAACATAGGCTTCTGAATATATAGAATACATGAGCAAATCGAATGCATAAGGAAGCATCCAAATCTAGCATAAAGCAGGCTTACCCAAAATAGGCAAATCCCCCATAGGTGTAAAAAGCTGATCCCAAATCTATCAAGGACCCCACGAATTAGCAAGGGCGCATGGGCAAGCTAAAGAGTGGTCAAATGGCAGCTCATACATGCTTTTTCATGGAGGAAAGAGTGGAGGATGAAAGGGGAATAAAACCGGTTCACCTCACCTAGTCTAGCTTTCCTTATGTGCTTTAAAAACTGGAAAAGCAGTCAACAAAGCAGAAAAAGCAGAAGGGTGCCTAGGAGGCCAGGAATAAAGCAGATTTGATTCCCAGGACTTTCCAAAGCGATCCATGAGTCAATAATGGCAATTTTGACCTCTATGGATAGGCAATTGACAACTTGCACATGGTGGGACTCATGGACTAGGCAAATAAGAAAAAATAAATGGAATAATGTCTAAGTGGGTCAATACTATGGGTTGATTATTCTAACAAACAGTAATCATACTTAACTCTTCTTGCACTCTCGTTAGTTATTTGATCTCTTGCACTTTGTATTCCATCAACTTCTCCTTTGTGTGACGCAATTCTTCGACCTCTTTGTGCATCGCCTTCCCTTTCTCCTACGACCGCAAACACTGGTCGTTGATATCCTTCTGTCAGTCGGCCAACTCCTGGTTAGCAACCCACTGCATGTGTACCAATGTCTGAGTAGACATCATGTTGATATCCAACGCGATGTTATGCAGCTATTGTAGGGAGGTATTCAAGTCCTCTTGTCTAGGGTCAATTGCAATCAGGAGAATTTAAACATTCCTGGCCTGCGGCTCAGTGCTAATTGACATGTACTCCCACACAATCGTACTCTCTAGTGATATTTTTGAAACAACATCATATACGGAATCCAATTTAGTCCTTACCTCTCTGAATCCTTCCTGCACGGATTTTTTTTCTCCTATGTTGTCGCGTCCGTTGCATCTGCAACAACCTATTGAATTATTATAACTTCGAAGAATATTCTAAATATATTTTGTGGTCCCCGATGTACCTATCGGGATAATTACTTGTATTGCTTTCTACCCCTATCTTCCTATCGAGAGAATTACCTAAAGTCATGAGGAAGTCCCCTCCATTGTAAGTCAGGTCATTAGTACCCCAGTTGTGGTTACTCAAGCCTACATAACTGGATTAGGATTACTCAATCCTACATAACTAAGTCTAATATTAAGTGAATAGACGAATATAAATAGAGGTGTGGTGCTCCTCATTTGAGACACACAAACTCACTTATGTAGCGCATGAGAGAGAGAGAGAAAGAGCTATAGTTGGAGAAGAAGGGGGATCCGTCTTTTTGGGTTTTACCTTTTATCTTTTTGGGGCATCTATATTGAGGAAGATTTTGCTGGGTTTTTCCCTTTAGGGTTTTCCCAGGATAAATCTGTGTTGTTCTTGTGATACTGTTTCTTTCAATGATCCTATCTATATGCTTTTGTTATGAAATTGAAATTAAATGCTAATAATCTACCTTAGCATATGGAATCTTAACACAACCTTGATAAACCGATTTAGTTGCACTTCCATTCCTTGCACGGTGCTACTACTCGCTCCTTGCTCCATGTGCCTCTTTGTTCTAATTTCATTGCATATGGGCTCTGCTTCCTTATTAGTGGGTGTCGTTGATGAGTCGCCATCCGATTCATGGTGAGTTTGCTAGTCATCTTTGCGCACGGGGTCGTCAGGTGCGTCTGCTGGAGGCCCCTTTGATACTTCATCTGCATTGACTGATTCTTGCCATGCTGCAGGCCAGTCATCAACTCTTCATCGGAAAAATTATAAGGCATCGACAACCATTACCTATCTGGATCAATTCATGCTTGTACATGTATGGTGTGCGGGCCTATTGCAAACTAAGCGATCCTCTGAAACTTTGTTGTAGCTTCCTCTGATAGTCAGGGAGATTTCGTCACTGCCGCTTATAGTGCTTCCTAGTAGACCCAAAATTGGATCGTGCAATCCTCTTTCCTTGCAGGTTCCTTGACCCACCACAAATTTTGATAACGTGCACCCTTGCACACCTTAACCGATGCAACATCCATACCTTGGTAATCGAATGGCTCTCGGCAACAGAACCATTTGTTGACATAAACCCTCCCAGTCGATAGGGGTTCCACTCTATCGACCTTCACGCCACCGTGATCTCCCTGAGCACCGGCCCAGGTAGGTTTTACCCCTTCCAGCAACAGCCATAGAGTGGATGAGGTCTCACCCGAGGCGTTCAAGAGAGAGCTGTCGAAACCAAGTTTCCACAGAATAAAAGAGGAAGATGTGCATCTACCTATTTATCGAGCATTGCGTTATATGAACAAATCTGATTACTTATGCTCATTCATATAAACATTCATCATTGTACTTAGATCGCATCATTTAGTCGTAACAGGCTTCAACATGCTACTGTGCAAAACAGATCTAACAAGATATCTTCATTTAGGATAAGAAAACATTGCATCATAGATCCATATTTTGGATTCACTATACATTCATCATTGGGTCGCAGAAAACAGAAAAATAGTAAAACATAGAACACACAATGATTCAAACCAACTTCATCATGTCATATTACTTCTGCACAAAACAACAGGTTCTTCAAAACAGTTACAATTCACCAAGTTCTCTCCAATTGCTCTCTTTCCATCTATTTGACGCTTGCAATTCTACTTCTATTTATAGGCTTGCGCCTTTACATTCAAGGTCCACTTGGACGCATTCCTAACTAACTCTTAATTGATTCTACAAAATCATGACCAATATCCACAAAATATGGTCAAAATAAAAAAATGTGACACAAAATATGCAAAATATTATATTCTCTGCTTTGCGCGCCATTCTCCACTTGCATGGTGTCTTTTTCCCTTGTGGAACATCTGCAATGTTGCGCGGCTGGTTTGTTCCAAAACCCTGCCAACATATCCTAGTGCATACCATCTAGCTGACTAGAGATGTGCCTCAATATTTTCCTTATCTTATTCAGTCCATCCCTAGAATTGCTTCAATGACCAGCAAGGAAATCCATGTCTAAGAACCATGGTGAAGCTACCTCTATCCTCGACCACCCCATAGAACCAAAAAAGGAAAAACCAAAAAGGGCCAAAAGAATTTATCAAGCGAAGTTCTTATGGGTCTTCTTGATCATCCCTAATGGGTCATCCTTGTTTTCAAATTCCAATGAAATGAATGCAAGCTCTTCCTGGTCAACTGGATTCCTAAGAACAAATCCTGCTACGAAAAGGACTTTAAATGGATCATTAGCTTACTAGAATAGAAAGATAAATTTACACTTTTGAACTTTCAAGAAGAGGCCCAAATCGAGCGATTAAAGATTTGGATAGTCACAAAAAATGCTAGAGAAAGCAAGTTCATAAATACACAAGAAGAAAAAAATCCATTATGCACATGCATTCCCATTCCAGAGACCATCCAAAAATATTCCCTTCAAACTAAATCTCCAAAATACAATAAAGGATCTCCTAGCTAAACTATGTCCTTCTCTAAAATCTCATATAGCTACATAGAATAGTCGTTTATAGTCATAGAAGTGTCTCAATAGATTACATAAAAACTATTCAAGAAAATAGTCCCTAATATAATGTTTTCAACACTACATAAATGCAAAAAATAGGTTGGAAACAAGACTTCAAGGGATCAATACCTTTGGAAATATCTGCACTTTCTCCTAAAGGGATGCATAATAAATATAATACTTTGATGTGTTCAAATATCTATCCATTCTTTGGTTCCAGTCTCAAGCTGTAAACATTTTTTGAAAAGGCGATCAGCAATAGCATTAATCTCTTTGTAGACATGAGAAAAAGATATGTAATTAAACTGATTTAATTTGATTTTCCTCCTCAAAAGAGTTGAGAGCAAACCTCCCATTTCAAGTTCCCCCTTCCATTTAATTTATAACTAATATTAAGTTACCTAAAATATTGAAATTTGAATGTCTTTTTGTAAGTGGATAAGATTAAAAGAAATTTCAAAGTTGAAAGCTCAACATAGTTATTTGAACCCATTTCCCACAAATAACCCCACACCGTCAAAATAACCCCATTCAAGGCATAATATCTTATTGTGCCAAACAACCAATGGATTCTCCTAGCAAAGATAGCCAATATGCTCTATAAGATCACAAAATTATCCACTTTATTTATTCAAATAAGCAGCACCAGGTTCAACATAGGTCAACCACTCTAACAAATTTTAGGGTGCTTATAGTCTCTCCATTTCGCCACCTGCCCACAACCCATGAAAACCTTCAGTAGTCATCATCACATGAAAGAATTAACTTCTCAAATGTTATCAATCTCTACCCCAATCCCGAGCCAGATAACTTACCCTTAAGTTATATACTAACCTGCAGCAACTAGGTGACGACGTTCCCAACCAATCCAAGTTTATAATGAACTACAAAAACAACCAGGTTAAACTCAACAAACAGGCGCTCTGCCCTAGCAAACCATCTGATAGGACTTTACGTTTCCGCGTTTCCACTTTGGCTTGTCCGCAATAAATTAAATTAGGTACGTCCTCTTCTTGACCCCCTTTTTTATGAGATAAGTAATTAAATTCACGTGTCATTCATGAGGGCATGCTAGAATGAAGGGGGGAGGGGCGATTGGGAGGAGAAACTGATACATTCTAGCAGACTAAAGTTTGTATATAATTGAGTGGGGAGAGCCTACTTGAAACAGTGAACCGCTCGTATATTTGTATCAACTGTATTTTAGCAATCAATTATCAATTGTGAAACCTTGAGATGGGAGCGTCCTTCAATAATAATTGAATTCTGAATTGGCCGCAGTAAAAGAAAAAAAAACTAAATTCACTTTACACTGAGTAGGATATTGTATAAATGGCATGCCTTAGTATTTTGGTAGGGAAATGGAGTGAATAAGCATAAAGACCTTTCTATATTTTATATTTCTTATTTAGTTTCCTTGTCTATGAGAGAAGATAGTGCGATGGTTCACGTCTGTTTTATGTTTACCAGATGCAGCTTTGTTTTTCGTTTAGATATGTGAGGTCGAATCTGGATCATTCATACTTTCCTTACTTTATTCATTCACTTCTTTGGTTTTGAGAATGACAGATGATCCATATATGGGGAGCGACGGTTTAAGTTTAGATATATATGGAGAGCACTGGCCAGGCGTTTACTAATCAGGTAACACAGGTGGACAAAGTTCAGACTAAGGCTTGTGAAAATGTTATGTATGGATACTGACTTTGGCAACTTGTAATTGAAAAGGATAGATTTTCTTTGAACACCACATTGTAAAGAAGAGGGATGAATTTGTCCTTAAATAAGCGTGCATTCTTAGCAAGCTACATGTTGAGGCTATCACAAGGGAAATGGCTTTAAATTCTTTTAGTTACAGCTTTAATTTCTAAGTTTTGAAACATTTTGATATTATCCAAACTTATATTTTATGTCAGTTTTATTGGTTTAAATTTTTGTGAGCATATTTTGTTTTTATTTTTAAAATGTAAGAGTAGTTATAAATCAGTTAAAACTTGGTTTTTGACTTTGGCTAATGTGGTCTATTTCAAACAGATGCTCAAGAGGAGGAACTCTGTGATATTAGATGACACTTGCGCTTTAGTGGGAACAATTCGAAGAACACAACAAAATTCATTTGGAAAATGTTTCATCATTTTCCACCATTTTCCACACCATTCCAATGATTTAATTCATCCATGACAGATCTGTTGAGCTAAGTATTCCATTTTTATCTTCAAGCCTAGAGGTGGGTCAAAATACATTTGACAAGAATCCCATAGACACATACAGAAGCTATAATTCTCTTCCACCTTCCCAAATTATAGAGGATACACACAAATTTTGTACTTTTCCTTCTCTCTCAATTCTAATGGCCCAGAAAATTATGCAACATCTTGAAGGAAAGCTTCCTCTAAAATAAAATTCTTCGGAATAACAATTAACCTTTGCATGAGATAGGTACTCAAGTCAACCCACTATGAATCTAATAAATGTAAGTTCTCCAAAGAATACAAATTTACAAATGCACTTCTATCTTTAGATGCAAAGTCTTGAAGCTTAGTCCAACCTTAAATATATTCTTGTTCAGTGTGACTGAAATGTGCAAAAGAAATACAAGAACAACTCTAATACTCATTTGTTGACTTCGATAATAATATATTTGGATAGACCTTGTTATTCTATACCTACTAGACCATATCTAAAAAACTATAATACTCCTTTGTTGACTTCGATAGTAATATATTTGGATAGGCCTTGTTATTCTATATGCGCGATGTGGATCCTCAATCTGCTAGACCATATCTAAATAAGGTTGACTCAGTTCATACTTCTGTGTTTGAGAGAAAAAAGAAAGCATGCAAATAAGATGTATAAGATATGGAAACTGAGTTAAACCTTAAATAAAACTATGTAATGTGGTTTAGGGAAAGGATTAGAGAACTTGAAAAGAGAATGATTTGAGTTTTCTAGTGTTATGCAATTTTCTTAACAATTTATAATATGTTTATTATTTGCTAAGCTCTTGCATGAATGGACTTATGGTTTAGAAAATGAGGTCCATGGAAGCAAAAATGCTACAACTCCCCTTGATATTTAAACATCAAAGTTTGTATCTTCTCCATCAGATGGTAATTTTCTTTGATACTAAATCTTCCGAAATAAATATGCCATTAGTTTATGTTTATGAAACCAATCTTCTACCAAGTCAGTTTAATTTGGAAGAAATAGAAATCATGGCATCCACTTTGGCTGCCATGTTAATTATGAATCTATTGTAATTGGCATAAATATACTTCCTAGGTTGTGTTACTAGTTTTTTCTACTCTTTTAGAATCATTACTAACTCACATACTATTATGAATTTGTAGTTAGCCTACAATGTAACACAAGTCCAACTTTCAAGTTTGGCTCTGAAAATACTAGTCCAGGTCTTGTTTTATCATGTAGTGCAAGTGAAAATACAAAATTAGATACTTCCAAATTTGAAAAAAATCCTAAAATGTTAAGGTTAGTCATCATTTAGTTGATTTCATCATCATTTGATTGAGTTTTCGATAGTCAGCTTTTGTAGTGCTCATATTTTCTCAATTTTGATCATGTCAATGTCAGTTCGGCTATGGAGGTAGCTTTAACATTTGCTTACAAAAATACATCTACTTTAGGTAGCAACCTTTCATCAAACTCTCAGTCACACGCGACAGGTTCCATACATGGACTTGTCTGAAATACTAGCATGACATCATAACATGTTTCACACTTTACGTTCTAAACCTTTTTCTTTGTTGGCATTTCTTCTGTATGGAATACACTCTCTTCAATTGTTTGCACTCCTTTTAAATCAGCTTCTAGTGCTTCATTTTATCACCCGTATTTGGAAAACCTAGTACATTTTTTTCATTTCTTGCACTCTCTTTCAATCTGGCCAATAGAAGGGCATGTGGAAAACTCTGTATATTTCCATTACTTATTATTTTGTCTCATGTGTAGATTTTGGTTTAAGTCCCACAACTACTACTTTTGGCTTTGGTAGCTCCCATACTTCAGTATTAGTAGCAACACTTCCTTAGTTCATAGCAATAGTACTTCCTTTTGCTTAAACAATGTTATTAAAATCAAGTAGTACCCATTCTGTTGGGGACTTTCCTTTGTGGCTTTATTTAGTACAAGCATTAGAGAACAAGGATTTGTCACTTCACCAAAATATTTACCAGCACGATTCCAGATTCATCAGGCCTCCTCCAATTGGTGACAATACTAGACCTGGGATACAACAAGTTTTAAATTTACAGGGCCTATCCCTTTATCATTAGGATAAATGTTTAGAATGACCAATATCAGTCCTACTCAAAATGCACTGAGGAAAGAAATATTAGAATCACATTTCTTCAATCTGAGTAATCTGAACTGTATTGAACTATCCAATAAAAAATGAACCTTGATCAAAATCACCTCCAAGTGTCCTTTTCCATTTGATTTATGTGTTGATATTATCTCATTGTCAAATAAATGGGCATTTCCTATTCTTTTGAAAACTCAAATTTCTATGACGACACTAAATCTATCAAACAACACCCTCACTAGATAAATACCTTCATGGCCATGGAAACTTCACAAGATTTATAAATTTACTCTATCACATAATCAGTTAGAAAGAACAATACCACCTCATTTTTATAACTTGTCAAGTTCATTGGAGGAAGTGGAGCTATGGGACTGTAATCAATGCATGGCAATATTTCCAATTCTAATCGAAGTTCATTTGCATCTTTCCATTGGGATCTTGAGCTTTCAATTAAGAACATTATAGGTCCATTCCCCTTAGAATTCAGTGAATAATTTCTATTTCCAACTACTTTTATTTTCGATAATGTCTTGTCTTTGAATGTATTGAATGTAGGAAATAATAATTTGGAAGGACAGATACTAGCTTAACTAGGTAAATTGAAACAACTTCAAGTGTAGCACATAAACAACAAAATATCTATGTTGTAGGAAACATGGGCCCCAGCCCCGTTTTCATTGTTTCACCATTTCAAAACTCTGAAACGTGTACCGTATGACACAGAAACGTGTTTCCGTACAAACAAAACTTGTTTTCGAGATGGAAACCCATTTCATTTGTACAGAAACACATTTTCAATACAACTGCAGTCAATGGGGTCACGTTTCCAAAAAAATATCATGATGGTGCAGTAGTTTTTGGTGATATTAATGGTAATGTTTATGAAAGGCAATGCTGAATTCTTCAAGTAAAAGTGACATTCTCCTTATCATTTTTTTTACATCCTCTTAGTTGAATTTTTAAAATTACAATTAATTCTTTTAGGATGTTTGAGAGTAGCTCCAACCTCATCGGTATTCATATGCAAACGTAGAATTTTAGATCCCTTTCAAAATTCAGCAGACTTAATAGTTTTCAAGATTTCAGTATTGCAAAGTTTCTACCAGATTCTATCATGTATGAGGGTATGGAATTGGCATTTAATCAAGCACATCAACCCATATGTGTGCCTTAATGTTGGTGGTGTTGATTGTTGAACTCCTCTGTCACGACCTTAATAAAAATATACTCTTCACTTAAATAAAATCACTTATTAAGAATGGGAAGTTTTTTCTAGCTTATTTTAACAATCAGAATAATTGGATTAGGAGGCTTCATCAAAATTGTAGGGTGTTGAGTCGTTGACCAAATCCCTTGGAGGATCAAATCTGAAATTGGAGTTGAGGCAAAGGATAGAACATACAGGAGGAAGTTATAGGGTGGTACTGATGAATAGGATCTCAATATAGGCAATGATTCATCGACATGTATGATTTATGATTTGCATTTCACATTCATTTTTAAATGTGTGTGTGTGTGTGTGTGTGTAGTGTTTCCCCATTTCCAAAATTTTGGGGGATTTTGTTTCCCTCATTTCGAAGTTTCCCCATTTCGTCCCCTTTTCCCCATTTAGTGTAACTTAGAAAAACATGGACATGCTACCTAATGCTCAAGAAATTGCAAAATGTTATACATTTTGGATTTGAGTGAAAATAACCGACCAAGAAATGTGCTTGAAGGGATCGTGTATATTTCTAATATCTATATACATATCAAAATTGTATACATTCTAAATCTATGTCACTATCCCAATTAGCAATTGTCTCTGTTAGATGCCCTTCGTTGATCTCCTCCTTTGTAGGAACTTCCATTCCCTTTATCATACATTTTCTCAAAATAAATAACATTTCTTTCACCCATATATGGATTTTTGCTACATGAGTTTGCCAATATTTGTGCATCACCTTACTTGGTGGAGCCCTATTGCTGATATGGTTGTGTTTGATCATGCTTTGTTTTCAGAAAAGTTAGCTATAACTAAACACTCTTATTAGCAAATTGGGAAAATGACAAAACACTATTGAGACATAATTACATAGAATGACTTGTTAGAAATTTTGAGAAAGTGTAGCATTTATGTGTACATCTTTTTGTTGGAAACTTGAGTCTTATGAAAAAGAAAGATTAAAGAATTTGTATTATTAAGGCATTTGCTATTACAAATTGCTACTCATTTGTGACTTCTAGCTTGTTGTTTTCGAAAATCTGGTTTTTTTATGGAATATTTTTCATATTTAGAACTATCTTTAGGTTTATTTATCCAACATTTAAAATTATCAATGGTACTCATAATGCACTTCCTTTAGAGTGTACTTGTTAAGTTGGATGGTTCGTTTAAATGTGTGGGTGATTCTATTTTTGTTGAATTTACAATCACTATGTGCCAAGGTATTTTCTGAGTAGCTTGAGGATTTATGTGTTGAATTCAACATGCTAATGATATTTTATTTATTTTATGTGTTACAATAGGTGTGGTCTTTGATGCAAACTAGGTGATAGAATTAGATCCATCTTTAGCAAAGTCATACTTGCATAAGAGGTGAGTATTTTGTTATGTGTTGGCATTTTGACATTTTCCTCTTTTAGGTTTTTGGTCGTGTGAAATTATAGTCATTGATCCTCTAGCCACATGTGTTTAATGAATTTTTACTCAAATATTTCATCCCAAGATGTTATCATGAATCAAATGTCATTTTAATCATGGTTAATTTTAGGGGCGAATAGTCGCACAAGGGCGAAATTAGGGGCACTTAGAAAATTTGGAGGGCGAATTTTTATAAAGAAAGTTTTTTCGAAATTTTAAATAATTCGCTCAAAATTTAAATAAAAAATAATAGTAATTAGGGTAATAGCCCCCTTCATTTCTGGAGGAAGAGGCCAAAAAACTTATTTCGCCTCCCCGATTCCTGTAAAATTTGTTCCCATCGCCCATAGAAATCACTCGAATCTGTTAAAAATACCTTATTCGCCTGGGATTTATGGCTATGAATATTTTTATTGGCAGTTTCGCCTTCGATTTTGGTTGTAAATCCAAAACAAGGGTATTTTCGCCCATCGATTTCCCCTTTCGAGAATATATTTGCAGAAAATCGTCCCTAAATCATGGAAATGGAGTGTATTGGGAAGAATTTCACCCTATATAATCACGTAATCTAGTTTCAGAGGTGAATACTGTTCAATTTGGAACTTTGGGTTATTTGGGAGTTGCAGGTTAAGATTATTCCGAGCTTACTGGTTCAATTTGGAACTTCGGGTTATTTGGGAGTTGCAGGCTAAGATTGTTTCAAGTTTATTCATCTTTCTAGTTCAGGGGTTTCCAGTTTGAGGCCCTAGTAGTTAGAACCCGCGGTGGTAGATCAAACCCCATGCAACTCTGGATCAAGAATCAATATTAATGAAGACTTTTCAGGTTGAGGCCCTAGCAGCTTGAACACACAGTT
>LPNX011053731.1:0-59161 GCA_001517045.1 Pseudotsuga menziesii
TCCATGTTGGGATTGAGCAATTTCGAGACCCAAGAATTGGCTCAACAATCCCAAATTTGTCATAGAAAAGGCATGGTTCATTGCATCCTTCAAGGAGGCATTCTCTTTATTTGAACTTCCTGTAATCAGAAGTTCATCCACATAGAGAAAAATATACATTAAATAACCGTGAATCAGCTTCAAATACACATTAGGATCATACTTGCATCGAACAAAACTCAGTGACAGCAGAAATCCATCAATCTTGGCATACCAATCCCTGGGGGATTGCTTGAGACCATACAATGATTTCTTCAACATTCACAATAAATATGGATTAGATACAAAACCTTATGGTTGCTGCATGTAAATCTCTTCAGTCATATCTCCATTCAGAAAGGCACACTTTACATCCATGTGATGTACCTCCCACTACTTCGAAGTTGTAATGGCTAGGGAAAGCCTTATGGAGTCCATCTTTGCCACCGGTGCAAAGGTATCATTGTAGTCAATAACATGTACCTAAGAGTGTCCCTTGGCTACCAATATTTCCTTATATTTCAAAGATGAACCATCAACAGAAAACTTAGTTTTGAAGACCCACTTACACTTCACTAGATTCCTCCCTGGGGGAAGATCAACTAGTTCCCATGTGTTGTTCTTTTGGAGCGAGCTGAATTCTTATTTCATTGTTGTTTGCCATATTGGATCATGTGCTGCATATTCATATGTCTTTGGATCAGAATCTATCATCAAATAACACTTCTTAGCAAAGAGAGGATCTTTCACACAAAGGGCACTCTCAAATTGAGATGTAGTCCTCCTAGTGTCATTAGGATTTCCAGCTAGTTCCACAGCTGCATGAATGGTCCTTTTTTCCCACTTTGGTCTTGTAGGGATGTTATGATATGCAATTAATTCATCGTTATCGGACATATAAGAATCAGCAAACTCGTTAGTCTCTTCACTTACAATCAATGGCTGTGGTGGTGAGGAGGACTCTCCAACTTCAACTGCTGCTAAAGGCTCTTCTTCGAATTGAACACTTTTTTCAATGAAATATTTGTTTGTGCTCAATTTTATCAGCCTGTACCCTATTGAATCTTTAGAATACCCAAAAAATAGGCACTCTTGGATTTGGGGTTGCAAAGCCTTCCTCTTTTCAGTTGGAATTCTATCACAAGCCTTTGAGCCAAAAATCCTGAAATGGGTCACATGTGGCTTGTGCCCACTCCAAGATTTGAAAGGATTCATACCATCAAGTTTCTTATGTGTCACCCTATTCTAGATATAGTATGCACAATTTATAGATTCGGCCGAAAACTTTGGTGGCAAATTTTTAGCCTCCATCATACAAGTTGCCATCTCCTTCAGTGATCTGTTCTTCCTCTCAGCAACACCATTTTGTTGTGGTGTGTAAGGGATAGAATGTTGCATCTGGATACCTACATCCTTGTAATATTGGATTAACTCAGACTTGACATACTCACCACCATTGTCAAATCTGAGGATCTTGAGTTTCCTCCCATACTGGTTTTCAACCAAGGCTCTAAAGAATTTGAAGAGGTCAAAAACTTCAGACTTATGCTTTAGGAAGTGAACCCAACAATACCTAGAAAATTCATCTATGAAGGTGAGTGCATATTTGGTTTGAATCATGGACATATGAGGAAATGGACCAGCAATTTCACTATGGATCAACTCAAGAGGTGCAGAGGTTCTAGCTCTCTCATACTTGTGCTCTGGGTGTTTTCCTAGGATACAACCTTGACAGACTCCCTTAGAAAACTTGATCTTTGGTAACCCTATGACCATGTCTTTTTCAGTCAAATCAGAAAGATACTTGTAGTTAATATGGCCAAATCTTGCTTGCTTCATTAGCATGAGCAAGAAAAGCAGAGGGGTTTGAGTAGGGTAGAAAATGGGAAAACTTGTATACCTTCGAAGTGTGATCAACAACACCTTTTTCTATGACTTTACCATTCGAAATATCAGTGATTTCAACTTCATTTGGGGAGAATATGACTTCCTTTGGAGACCCAGTGTGAGTCATCTGATAAGATGACAAGAGATTAGAGGCAAGACCTGGAACATACAACACATTATTGAACTTTCCATGGTCAAGATCAATCCTACCCTTTCCCATACTGTCAGTCAGAGAGTTATCTCCCAAAACTATTGGTGGACCTTTCGACATATCAAGAGAATAGAAAATCTATTTTGTCGAAACCATATGTCTGGAAGCTCCAGAATCAATGATGAAACTAGGTGAGCTTGAGGTGCCAGCAACCAAGGCAAGTACTCTCTCCTTGTCTTCTATTTTTTATCCTCCTTCCCTCTTCTTTGAGCAATCAAAAAGGGAGATGTTGTTCTTCTCCAGGATTTGGGTCAACATGTCTATCTGTTTTTTCATACAATATCTCTCAAGATGATAGCCCTTACTACGGTATGCACACTAGCTCATTTCTCCTTTGTTCTTCTTCTTCTTGAGGTTCTTCTTGGAGCCTAAGGACTCCTGTTGATACTTTTCCTTGTCTCTCTTTTTCTCAGATGGATTTTTATATTTTTCTTGCTTTTTGAATCCACCTTAGAATCTCCAGCAACCAAATCTTGGTCTTTGGAAGGTTTGATGGTGCCCATCATCACCAATTTATCTTGCTCTTAAGTGGGGATTCCATGAACTCAACAAGCTTAGGCATCTTCCAGGTTTGAGCTGTCAATTTAGTGGCATAGAAGGTCGAAACAAACACTAAATAGTCACTACCAAGCTTTTAGAGAATGGTCAAAAATAGTTTCCCCTCCTTCTTTTCAATCCCACATTGTTTTAACTACAAAACAAGGGCCTTAAACTTGGTAAAATAGATTTGCAATGATTCAAAGCTACTAGGATTCAAGGAGATCAATTCATTCTCGATTTGATGTCCTCCCATCTCATCTGTCTTTACAAAAATCTCTTCAATATTCTCCCACACCTCATTAGGAGATGTCAATGAATCAATATGGAAGAGGAGGTCTCTTGAAATACTCAGACACAAAGGACCATAGGCCTCATCCATCCTGTTGTGCCATTTGATGTTCTCTACAGCTGCATTGGGCTTTGCCTCAGTAGCCATGGTAACCCTATAGAGACCTTTCACTCTCAACAATATCTCCATCTTAACTTTCCATTCAAATAAATTGAATGGAGTCAAGATTATCCTTTGAGATTGGTCCATATATCAGCTCATGTGCCCTTCAGTCAGCAGAATGCGCTCCCAGTTAGTGATGTAGAACCTAAAATAACAATTTGGAAGGAGTGAAATTGATCCACAAAGGCTCTAATACCATGTGTAAATTTAACCCAAGAGATCGATCAATTACACTCACAAATTTGCTAATCAAACATGCAAAATTCACACAAAAAGAGACTGAAATTGGAGCATAACTTAATATTGTATTGAATAAGTGTACATTATCCAACCATATGAAGTAATAGGATTCTCAAATATATAACTACATGAGAGATTCGAAAGCACTAGTTTTCTATTCGAATTCGTCAAAAAAGCATGCTTACTAAAACAAGTCAAATCCCCCATAGGTGCAAAAAGGACTTTCCAAATCCATTAAGATCCTCACGAATTAGATAAATCAAGTGGGAAAGCTAATGTGTGGTGGAAATACAACTCATTCATGCTTTTTTATGGAGAAAAGGAAGGAGGATAATGTGGTCAAAAACAAGGCAAGTTCCCCTTGACTAGATTTTCCTTTATGCCTTAAATCAGATGTAAAGCAAGGCAGCTTTCAGAAAAAGCAGATAAAAGCAGATATGCGCTTTAAGGAATCAAGAATAAATCAAACATGCTAAATATGGTTCCAAGATGATTCCAAAGCGCTCCATGACCCATTTTAGCAAGTATTGACTTCTAGGAACATGTATAAGTCAACTAGCATAGAGAGGGAATATATAATTCTAGGAATAAGACAAAAATGATTTAATTAATGTCAAATATGGGTAACAATGGGTTAATTATTCTGACAAATTGGTTATTCAATCAACCACTACAAGTATTTTATATTTCCCTTCTAATATGTGTAAACCTTCAATGAAATCCATTGAAATTTTTTCCCACTTTTGATTTAGGATGTGGAGGGGATGGAGTAACCTTAGAGTTGTAACAATTTCACTTTTGTTTCTTTTCCATTTTTCACATTCCGCTAGATATTTTTTAGTATCCCTATTCATTCCCTTCCAAAAAAAGGATTGTCTTGAATTGTAGTAAGTTTTGAAAAAACCTGCATGCCCTGCAGTTGATGAGTCATGTGACTCCTTTACTAAAACTTAAATCTAAATTGGATGTTGGGGTTAGATAAATTCTCCCCTTATACTAAAGGATCTATTTTTCCATAAAAATTTGGATTTCGACTTGGTTTATTCATTATGGAACGTATTTCAGGGTCCTTGGAGTACTCACATTATAATTAATCCAACCATTTAGAAACGATAACTATAGTTGCATATGACATTACCTCTTCATCTTTTCATGAAAGAGAATAAACAACTATATTTTCCTTCCCTTTCTTATGTATTATATCCATATCAAAAGTGGCATTTTTTTCTATCAATTTTTGTTGTTCAGTTGACAATATTTTTTGTTGTAGAAGATATCTAATGCTATTATGATCTATATGTATCAAAAATGTGTTCCCTAAAATGTATTGTTTCCATTTTTCTAATGCATGTATAATGGAAAGCATTTACTTATCATAAGTAGATATCAAGAATTCCTTCTTATTGAGTTTTCGACTTTCATATTCCATTTGGTGGCCTTCTTGCATAAAAGTTGCCCTTATCCCAAATCCTAAAGCATCACATTTTGTCACAAAAGGTTTTGTAAAATACAAGGTTGTTAGTACTTGCGTTGAGGACATCATTTTCTTCAATTCTTCAAAACACTTTTATGCTTCATTATTCCACTGAAATGAATTTTTCTTTAAGATATTTGACAGGGGGTGATCACATATGCATTATTTTGGATGAATCTTTAGTATTATCATGCCAAGCCTAGAATTGCCCTCAGCTTGGATATGTTATTTGGTTTGGGAAATTCGTTGATTGCTTAATTTTATTGGGATTTACCTTGACTCCTTCCTTGGATATCACATGGATAATCCAATTCTTTTTAACCAAATGTGCATTTGACATTTTTTCATAAAATTGATTTTCTTCCAAAACAGAGAGTACTTGTTCCACAAGTTCTTGAGATGGTATTTCCATGTTTTAATGTATATTAGAATGCCATAAAAAAACTAGTACAAACTTCCTTAGATAAGTATGGAATATTTTGTTCATTACTGCTTGAAAAGTGGGTGGAGCATTAGTAAACCAAAAAATCATCACCTTGAATTCATAATGTTCTTTATCAATTCAGAAAGTTGTTTTGCCACATTTTCTAGTCTCACCCTGATTTGATAGTACCCCAATCTTAATTCTAGATTTGAGAAATACTTTGCTCCATGAAGTTCATCCAACATCTCATCTATGAAAGGGGTGGCAAATTGTTCGTAATTTTTATCTTTTTTAGTCCCCTATATTTGATACACAATGTAAAATACCCCTCTTTTTCGCACGAACACCATTGGACTTGCATACAAACTTATAATTTTAGTAATTACACCACATCTCAATATATCTTGGGTTAATATTTCTATTTCTATTTATGGTGATGTGGATGTCCATAAGGATTGGAATTGAGAAATATAGATCCAATTTCCGCTTCAATTATATGCTCAGTCATTCTTTCAAGTGGCAAATCCATGGGGAATTCTTGGAATAATTTTTTTTGTTTTTGAATTAATTCATTGATCTTTGGCTTTCTTGGGTCAAATAGTTATGAAGTTAATAACTCCATTTCATGGCATTGCACCATATAAGTTGGTGGTCCTTTCTATATTAGCTCCTCCATTTGATGGAATGACACAATTTGGGTGTGGGGGGATTGGAACCCATACAACTTGTACCTCTCCCCTTGCCACTTGAATTTTATCAAGTGTTTGTGTTGGTTAGATGATTAAATACCTAGTGTATGTAACCGCTAGACCCCTAAGACCACATCAACTCCTCGTAAGGATACAGTGTAGAACTCTAATTCGAGATTATGAATTTGTATTTGCATCTTAACCTTGTGGCATTTTCCCACACTTCTATTTTGTTAGCATTTTCCACCATCAACTTCATCTTAGGTACCACACACACAAAGAGTTTCAATTTTCTTGCATTATGAATATCAACAAAATTATGGGTAACTTCTATATCCATAAGGATCATTACATTGTTATTTTTAATATGCCCCTTAAGCTTTAATATTTTTGGTTGGTTTATCCATGTTATGGATGCAAGTAATATTCTTTTTGCACTCTCATCATTTGATTATAAGGGAATGTTTTGAGGGTTCCTTGCATCATGCTCATCTGATTTTTAACTATTTGAGTCATTTTTTCTCTCTGCTTCACATTTATATAAATTATTGGTGTTGTCTCTCTTAGAACACCTATGTCTCGGGTTCCATTTTTCTCCATGATACTTACATTTCCCTTATGTTTGTGCCAGAAATTGTTTCTAAGGCCAGAGAAACAAGCCAACACACACTCAAGATAAAATTCAATAAAACAGATAAGGTTTAGGGTTTCTGTAATGTTTTAATGGTTGTAAACTTTAGGAACTATCAGGGAATACATTCGGAAACAAAATAACAACTAAATCATAAACAAAAGATGATAAAGATGCATGATATATCACACAATATCCAACAGAAAAACAATGTTGAGGTTCATACATAACAGACAAGCATTACCACCAAATACACATTAACCAACAATGAATATATCTATTAAGAAACTAAAGAAGTTCAATAATGAAGCCAACACAGAAAACACTGAAGGGGAAAAGTCATATTTATCTCATAATTTCATCAGCAAATGCTTATAAGAGTCACAATACTTAGCTCTGAACAAGTCTGAAGATACAAACAGTCTGCAGACCTCCTATAGCTCCCAAAAATCAGAACCCTCTCAATGACTTTCCTATTTCTCTAAATAGTGCTTCTTTACAAAATCAGTTGGGTCTAAAACCCTAACTGCCTCCATCAACTCGCTGAGGTAAAGTAAAAAGTACAAACTTACAAAATTACAAAATATGCTAAAAATAGTAAATCATTAACATATGTGTTTATCAAAAGATAACAGCTAACTAAATGAACAACTGATTCATAGCTTTTTTGCTGCCTCAGCTAAGAGAGCAATGCCATCTAATGCTTGATATTTTCTTTTAACTTTCTTCTGCTCCTGCTCCATGTCATTAATCTTCTTGATGAGCTCCTCGTTTCTCTATTGTAGGTCCTAGACTGTCTTCTCCAACTTTGTGGAATGCATGTCAGTAACTCTTTTCCTTTTGAGAACCTCTTTGGATACTTCTGACAGCTCATGGAAATGATTATGGACATCCTGCAGCTCTTCTATAAGCCCTCTATTAACTTTCATCAACCCATCATTAACATCTTGTAAGTATTTCATCTGTTGCTTATACTGCTGAATACTTTCCTGCAAGTTTTCTTTATCAAAACTAGGGATCTCAGGTATATTTTCATCCTTTATTTAAAAGTCTGAGAAATCAGTAGGAATACTAGGCTCTTTTATAAGTCCTGCTTCCCTAAGTATAAGCTCATCTTCTTCTTCCCACTCTTGATTTTCAACAGGACATATTTTAGCTTGCTCTTCTTGCTGTTGTTTTAAGAGTTTATTTTTTATCTCAAGAATTATTGCAGATAATTTAGATGTAGGCTTGCTTGAATCTTCTAATGATTTTGATGAACTCTTGACTTCTGCAGGATGCACATGAGAAGCTTTTACAGCTGCTGGCTTCTTCCCTTTTCTGCTAGCTATCTTAACTTCTGGATTTTCATCAGGAGATACATCATCTAATACAGCAACTTCATTTGTGTTTAACCTGGGATTGAGTAGTTTTTTCATGTTCAGTATTAGCTTGTTCTTTGACCTAGTTTTAGGTCTCCAATATGATTCCATTTCTCCCAGCATTTTCAGCTCCTTTCCTTGATGCTGGATAGCAGCCAACTCTACTACTTCAAGTTTACTCCTCTTTCTGTTAGGTTTTGTTGCTTTGCTGCCTGAAGTAGGAATTTCTCTGTAGGTTTTAGTTTCAACTGTAGTTTTTTCTAGTTGCTCCTCTTCTAACAGGTAACCTTCATCATCCGACAATATAGTAATGGGGCTTCTCTGTTTGACTTGCAATTCTTCTTCATGTACAGCCACCTTTTTTGTATCAGCAGTTTTCATTTCATGAGGGACCTCTGTTGGTACCATGGGCTGTAGCAGCTGCTTTTGGTCTTCAAACAGTGAGTACTTGCCTTTATCACTAGCTGGAAATACTTTGGGTTTAGTATCCTCTTCCACCTGCTCTGATATTTTCTCAGTTTTGACCTCTTCTTTAACCTCAAGCTTAGGCTTCTGTCCTAATTTTCTCATCAAAACCTTACCCTTATCATCTTGCCTCTTAGGTTTCTGATCTTCTTCTTTGGTTTGAAAACTAGAACAAAAAATGAAAAAGTCCCAGGTCTTCCCTTCATGTTGCAAAACAGTGTTAATAATCAGCTTAATCAGCCCATGATGAAATATTGATTGAGATGTATGATCTTCATGCTACTTAACCCTACTGGACATTTTCTGCAAGCTTTTCAGAAAGAAGAATGGCAAGTTCATCTTTGACACCCCAACCATATGTTGAAGGAATCTGAAGTGATATTTATACACATAAGCATACCTGCCTTCGCAAGTAACATAACTCTGCAAAATCCTAATTGGCTCTATCCATTCCTTTCTAAAATTTTGAATAAGGATGCCTTTATTCCAATCAGGAATGACATTTGGTAAAAGATATCTTTGTGGATCAAAGTCAAAAGGCAGCTTCTTGAACCATGGTTCACCCTCATTTTTAATCCCTGTGGCTTCTGAGATCAGCTCTACTGTCAGCTTGAATTTGAGAGTATCAAAGGTCACCATGTCATTTTTTAAACCTTGAGCAAACTTACAGGACACCTCTATATTATGCCCATCTATCTTCTTAAAAAATTCCATCCAACCGGCTTGCTGAAACAATTCAACACATCTAGGGAGGTTTTGAATCCACGCTACATCAGTTGGTTCTGCTATGTTTACTTTACCACTCTTACCCATCTTTTTCTTCCAGGGATGAAAACTATATGGCTT
Organism: Pseudotsuga menziesii; assembly: GCA_001517045.1. Classification (NCBI taxonomy): domain Eukaryota; kingdom Viridiplantae; phylum Streptophyta; class Pinopsida; order Pinales; family Pinaceae; genus Pseudotsuga; species Pseudotsuga menziesii. Next base: position 9,238 of record LPNX011053731.1, read on the forward strand.
TAGGTTTCAATTTATGATCTGACAGATACTTGCTGCATTCAAATCTATTAGGTTTCACTGACAGCTCCTTTTAATCTTATCTAACTGCTCCTTTGTTTTCCTAATACAGATTAGGTTTATCATAAGCATAAGAGACTTAGGTCATTTGAAATCTTCCAAACTCTTCACTGCAACTGGTCCAAATTCTTCACTACAACTGGTGACTGTCATGCAATTTAATTATTGGTTGTTCATCTCCAATATGAAATATAATCCTGTGTATTGAGACCATAACCTGCCAGAATCCTGTATAAACAATCTCTGCAAAATATGAGCTTACAAGAAAAGTCTCGGCTGTCAACCTTCTAGATTAATTTGCAGACTGTTCAAAGGTTAGATGAGAGGAATATAAGGCAGAAATAAGCTCAAACTTATCACTTTCATCTCTCAACAGATTGAATCAAAATGATACTAGGTTTTCATCTTTCTTCAGGCTTTTAACTCCTCGCTGCCTTCCTCTGCTTTCAAAAACAATAAACTTTCACACCTAACAACTTAGGTCTCCCTGCAATTGTAGGTATTCAGATCCTTTTGCATTGTTAATGGGACTAGACATCATGTACATTATTCATTCAAAACAGAGACTCTCCTTAAACTGCAGACAGGAACCTTGCGTTGAAAAGACAAGGGTGATAGTCTTATACTCTGTTCATTTCTTATTTCAATCTTGACCTCAAGACCAACTGATCAACTTTTAATCATGCAGTGAAAACTAAGTGTTTAAGCTGTCTAGGTCTTCATATTGTCATAAAAGTCCAGATATTTTCTCTTATGTTGCACCAGCAGCAGTATTGATATTTAAATCCTCATGACATACTCAGTTTTCGACTCTGCCTCTTTGAAACTTCAACAAATGCATAGTCCAATAATAAGCTTAATTTTCAGTCGTCCCCTTAACAGAGCATCTCAACATGTCCCAGGCAGCTACTTCCTTTGATGAATTTTCATTTCATAGCACATTTTAACATTTACATCGATCAATTTTGATAAAATGAACCCTGCCGGAAAAACCCCAAATTTGCAGATATATGAGTTTATCATGAAATACCTGTTAATTGATCGACTAAAGTAGTTTAAAATCATGCCCTGATTTGTCAAGTTCTTCTCCTCGAATGTACAGATGTCCTTCAACAATCAATTTTACTGCAAGCGACGAAATTAAAGAGCCCTAATTTCTCGTGCAGCCTTAATAACCTTGCCTTTGTTCTGCAGCGACACAATTCGGCTTTTCAGCAGTTATGGTTACCCCACGAACTCCTTCATCTTTGATAGTGCATGCAAATGACACCTCATGTCACATTAGACTGAATTACGCGGCTACCTGTCAAACCAAACCGCATTAGGAGTAATGATAGCCACGATTTGCTTCACGACCTGGAAACACTTGGAATCATGGTAATTCTGGAGTTCACACGTAGAAAAAAACCCACAGCATGGGATTAGTCATTCATCGTTTGAAATCATGACAAAAATTTGCTAGAAAACCGGGAATAATGAAGGTCACGATATTCTTGTAGCGCGCCTTCATTATTTTTTTACCCCAGCGCTACAAGAATAATTCTAGTGCTATTTTCTCGCGGTTTTTCAGCTTTTTGGCATTTTGTGTGAGTTTTAAAAGTTGCTTGAGTATTGATCATGCATTATTAAGCTCAGAATAATCATTTGTGAATCCATGATTTGATAAAATGACTTTAAAACTCCTTCAACAAAAAACAAACCTATGGCTTAAAATTGAAAATTTCAAAAACAAGCTCAAAATTTCATAAAAACACTAAAAAAAATTTCTTAAAAGAGAGAAAAATAAAAATAAAGTAAAGCAAATCAAACCAAAATTGAAGAAACAAAATTCAGACTTAACACCTTCCTTTATTCTTTGGGCCTCCAAACTAACTTTTCAATTCTCTCTTAAATGTGGTAGATGATATATTTTGGGTTTGTGGTCAAGGATGGCTTATGTTTTGAATAAACCTTGTCAAAGCTTTTTGATATCGCATTTTACCTATTTTCAATTACTTTGACCTTATTCCTAGCCTTGTCCAAATTTGTGATATTGTTGTTGGAACATTCAAATCCATATAGACTTAGCCATGCATCAATATTGGATTTCATGCAAACAATAATTTATCTCCCTAGTACCTAGACTATGATGTTGGCCCCTACTGCCATACTTTTGTCATTATTTGACCTCATTATATATTCATGCACCCTCTTCCTATTATTTGGGGCCTTAGGCTCCCTCATGCATGATTTTAGGACCTCTAGAGCCTATTTTCCTTTATTTAAGGCATCGTGTCCCCTATATCACCTACTTCACTAACCATTTTTCCTAGATTCCATGAGTTTGAGTTCAGTTGAGCTCTAATGACCACTATAAATCACATCATGCACCCTCTTCAGTTCATTTCCCTAATTCCTATCCTTGTGGCTCCGGCATGTGCCAACCACCTTTAGCTAATAGGCCTCCCTTCATGAGTTCTCACTAGTACTTGTTGTTGGCCTCTTTCCCCTTCTTGTCTCGACTCACGGTTCAACAACACCATGATACCAACAATAAACCACAAGACATCGGCCCGACAGAGCAATCTTAGTCAGCAACACCTGCGAGGCAGGCGCAGTCTCACCCGAGATATCTAATAGGTAACTGCCAGAACCATGTGTCCACAGTTGGTGAGGGAGTATAGTCCCTTGGCGCAGAGCCAAGGTGCTTGGCAAAGGTGACAGGATGGAGTCTTACGACAGCTCATCAACAGTACTAATAGCCATCACAACATGCGCGTGACCCAACCTCATCCTTATAACCCCACAGCTGGCGCAATAGCGCAGCGCATCTGATCCCTTGTACTCAATCAGATAGGGCGTGACTATATTTGGACATAACAACTTAACCATAATTCATACATACCAGTCCAACCAACACTTAACCATTCATTCATAGATAAACCATATTACAACATACATTCACTAGTAACTGTAATAACAGCCAGTAAGAAAATATTCATATAAACATCCACCATTCAACAACATTCATTCATATACACAAGGAATAACATGGGTGACCCATATGGGAAAAACCACCAAGGTGCTCTTCATCTGGCATGAGAATTGGATATAGCACCTTGCATTCTGCGACCTGCAGACTGTTCTTAAGATATGTCTTTGACTCAACCTTATTGCTCTCATGCTCTCTGGTTTATTCTTCTATCTACTACTGTTGATCTGCACACAGCCTGGATTGACTCTTCTATCTAGTATCTGCGCACTCAGCTACAGATCCCTTCTACTCCTAGCGGTCTGCACACATAGCTGCAAGATCCGCGGATCAACAGCCTCCTACTTCTACTTAATCTTACCAAAATACAATGGATTCTAACTAACTTTCTAACTGCCACTTATCTAGATTATCGAACGAACCCTTATACAGAGCGAGTTCCTGCTATTTATAATATTTACAAAACCTCACAGGGTCGACTGAGTACAGCTCGGTTATTACAGACTCAACAACTTACAAAATATCTTCTATTACATAAATGTCGACCCATACCTAGCCGTGAAAGTCCTGAAAGACATTAACCATAGCTTTAACTAGCCGCAAAAATGTCTTTCAGCTCATCTGTACCAGTCATAACTAGCCGCAAAATTGTCCTTTCTTCTTTTGTTGGCTCGTCCTTCTACAGTCTTCCTTGACTTCCACCTTCCAGCTTTAACTTCTCCACCTGCCTCTTCCATCGACTCGGATCTGCTTTCCTTGTCGCAGCTATCCTCCTGTTCTTTCTCTGTTGCGTGCATGTTTTCATCTTGTCTGCGTCGATTCCTCCTTAGCCTGTTTTTCCCTTTTGTCGTATGCTCCTTTTTCCCTTTATTTCTTGTGTGGGTTCTTCTTCCTTTTGCACCTTCCTCGGCCCTTTCCCTGGCCCCAACAGGCCCCCAACACTCACATGTGGCTCGTCTCGAGCCACTAAGCAAAAAGGAACTTGTTCACAATGAAATCCTGCCGCAAAAATTTACTTTGCCCCAAAATTCATGTTTCTAGCGGAGGTTCAAACTACGCAGGAGGGAAAACCTTGTCCTAGAACACCTTCACCATCTATTTTATTTTAGAAACTTCCTCTATGAATTCCTCTGCCTAGGTGCCCAATTGCTCTACACGGTCAGAAATGATATGTTTCGACGGTCCTACCTCTAGTGATTGTGCGATTTATTGAAGCTTCTACTGCACAGGCTAAATAAGGCATGTGAACCGTGTGGCCTCTAATTGATGTGGCTCTACCTCAGCCTCCTTATTTCATCCTTGATCATGTAGAGCCTGAAATTCCTGCTATAGTCACTTGATCTCTTCCATTTTTATCAACTTCTCTTAGAAGGGCAGCTTCTTCATATCTTCCTTTGTTGTGTTGATTTTATCGTCACTTGTCGGGTGCTTTCCCTTATGTTTTCTGCAGTTTCATCTTCCAGGAGCGCTTCCCAAATCATGGAAATGGATTCTATTACCTTAGCACAGAGTCTTTGTCCCTCAGTGATCTTCCCAGCAGCCTCAAATGTTGCTCTTCTTCTCTCCTCGAGCTCCTCAGGAGGTGTGCTCGGTACCTGCCTAGCTTGAAGCTCCTCAACCTACTTATTTAGCTCTACTGCAATGCATGACAGTCGGGCAACTAGAGTTGTTGAATCATCATCTTCTAGCCCGGTTTGGGTGGGAACTCAGCAATGACATTCCTAATAGTTTGAGCGAGTGAAACCCTACCTTTCTCATGCACGGTAATTTCCTGCTCTTTGTCCCTAAGGAGGGCCTTGCACATCTTTGCCTTCTTTTGTTGCTTTGTTTCCTGATAGGAAAAGGCATTCTCCCGCAGTCGTACTTCATTCATGGATGCCTACTAGATCTCATAAACTTCATTTAAGCTTAGTTTGGATAATTCTATGTGCATGCTCTCGAACTCATGCATAGTTGTATCAAACTCAGTCGTTACTGTCTCAATTACCAGCGCTTGGATTTTTACTTGATCGCTGGCACCAACTCGGAAATGACTAATGGGACACTTGGATCCACGCCATATGTTTCAGCCTACACAATGGCTTTGACGTCGCTAATGGCCTCTAGAAGCTGATTAAGGCGCTACGACACCTGATCAGCTACACTTGTATGTTGCGTCCTTAAAGTGGCGAGGCTGTCTCTTGCGACAGCTTCTGCTATCACACGGACATCCTCCTCAGTCAAGGTGTTCGTGTTAGCCGTTTTGCTTGATTTCCTCTTCTTTTGGAAGGGCTCCCATGCTTCCTATTTTGTTTGATGCTGGGTTGGGATGTTCTCCTAATTAGGTGTGCACTCTGAGTCATTATGATCAGAGCCACCCCCGCCTGCATTATCATCTTTCTCGTCCCCGTCTTGTGATTGGTTTTCTTGATCATCGCCTCCTTTTTTTTCTTGTCCATCAACTTGGTGCATTGGTGGTTCCACATCATTTTTTCCTTCGGGAAGCGGCTATGTCAGTGGTTCGTGACATTCATCCGGCCATTCCTTAATAATTTCGTCCATGGGCTGTGCCATTCATCCGGCCATTCCTTAATAATTTCGTCCACATCAACATCAATGATTATGAACCCTATGTTATGTGCTTGCTTTATTGGGTCCTTCTTTGGCTCCAAAACTATATTATGCACATCGGCCTAAAAATTAATGAAGAATGCATACCTACGCATCATCGCGGCCAGGATTCGGTGAGATAAGTGGACAACATAGTGCATCGCCTCTGCGTGCAAAAAGAACTCGATTTTGTTATCCTTCTATCAGATCTTTTCTTTCTTGTCTTCCCACAAGTTCTGGTACTTTTCCCCGTGGAAAGGTAGTGGGACGTCCATTTGGTCATAATCTGGCGGGTTGGCCCACAGGGTGAACGAGATCAAAAAGAGCAGCCAGGAGTAGTGGAATTTGTAGTTAGGGTTCTTCTGGGCCTACACAGCATCGTCTATCAACTCATTCAACAAGAATCATGACCAGTTAAAAATCCCGCCTATGGCGCACAGTTCTGCAAGATCGACTATTCCTAAGTACACTAGGTGGGAATCATCTTGTGTAACAGCTTACAAGAGAGGATTCTTACGGCGAACCGCACACTTGCATCTTCGATAGGGCCAATCAGGAAGCCTATTTTTGTGCATTGAATGTTATACTTCTACTTCGTTTTGGTGGTGTCTTTATGGGCCGATTATGGCATGGGGTTGTCTCCTTCCTTGGTAGACCCGTTATTGCAGCAATAATCTCGACGTCGACCGAGTATGGCCGATCAAGGAATAGGAATCCTCTATGGCAACAGACCATAATTTGTTTCACGTACATGGTGACCTGCAGACTATATCCAAAATGCGCCATAAACAATAGATTTATAAAACCTGCATGATCAGCACCCTCAACCCATTGCATTGGCCTTAGCACTTGTGGGCCAGTCGGGTCAGGCTGATCCAGGACCATGCAGTCCACTCTTTTCAACCCTTCCTGTTGTCAAGTGTCGAAGTCCTCGAACTTCAACTTGAGGATCTTTGGCATTATATCCACCATCAGGGAACGTTCTTAGGGATTCATGGCGCTATCAGAATTGTAATGGCCTTCTTTGGAAGATCCACTTTCTTCGCGTCGGCTCTCCTTGGCCAGACGTAATGGGGGGATTTTTCATTGTCATCCTTGGCATCAGGGCCTCTATGCGGTGGGAAGTCTTCCTCCATGACCTCTTCCTCCTCCGCGTCTTCCTCCATGGGCTCTTTGCCGGTATTGCTCGGAATGGTCTTAGCCTTCTGTTTCCTTTCCCTCTCAGGCTGGGATGACTGTCCAGGTGCACTTTGTCTAGTGTTTGTTGGCTCTCTAACTGGTTGCGTAGCTGTAGCTGTAGCTAGCGGTCTCTGAACTCGGTTTGGCACAGGGCATGGACCAGAGGTTGGAATCTTGACAAGGGTGGCCGCAAGTCAAAGAGAATCCACAGGTCTAGGTGCGTTTACTGGGGCATGTTGCTTCTGGGTTCTAGCCATTTGATCACTGTCTAGTTGCAACTCTGGTTGTATCTCCATCAATTTGATTTCTTCTTCCTCAATTGGGAAACTGGAGATAATGGTTGTGTCGGATTGCTCTCTCTCACTGGGGATCTCAATTAACATGGGTGTTGGCTTAGTTTGTGACAGGATTTGGCTTTACAAATGCTTGTCATTTTGCAGTCATCATGTAATCGAAGGTGGATGTCCAATCAATCACATGGGATTTTCGGTAGACCCGTTCCTTTCATTAAATCTACTACTCAAGTTGTTGGATGTACATGTCAGCACATTTATGGTCGTTATGTCAAGGACGGTTGATGGGACCAAAAATCATTCCGCCATTCTCTTCGTATCTCGTTGAATTAATGATGCTTAGCTATCATAACGGACTCAAAAAATTTGTCAGATATTTATTTTAATTGTCGGACGTCGTCCATCCTGTCATTTCCGCTTTTTGCAGCACTTTCTGCCTTTTTTGTGCTTTTCACTGGTTTTTCGCGTGCTTGGCACTTTGTACTAGTTTCGTTGCAAACGTACGACAGAACAATTTTTACGTCTTTTGACCCCTTTTTTTTCGCACGGAACGATTCTAGCCAGGAATGTTATGACCGTCATAGTATGGTTTTAGGCGACTGTCGTTCACCATAGCCGCAACATACGTACCATCTAGTTTATGCACTTTTATTGTGCCCACATTAGTGATATGCGCGATCACATATGGCCCTAGCCAATGCGTCTTCAACTTGTCTGAATGTTTGAAATATTTGATGTAATACAGCAACACAAATCTTCCAACTTCGAATGGATTAACCCTGATATGGCCATCATGCCATGCTTTCTGTCTTTGCTTCTTTACAGTCTGATGAAATCTTGTGACGAAGCATTCCTCTTCCATCTGAACAAGCTGTGACAACCTCTGTTGAACAGCATCTCCCTCAGTGATCTCCATTAGCACAGCAATTCTTAGACTTTGCACAATGTACTCCATGGGTACAATAACCTCTTATCCATATACCGATCGGAATGGGGTGTGGCTTGTCAATTGCTTGCAAGTCATGCGATATGCCCATAGCACAGTTGAAACTTTATGATCCCAATAATCTTGGCGCACATTGCATACCTTGGTCAATGCATTCTCCAAAATCTTGTTGAAATATTCAACCATTCCATTCGCATGAGGATGATAGGGGGTCGTCTTCTTATGCTAGATCTGAAATTCTGCAGTCAGCTCAGCAATTACTTTGTTGACAAAATGCGTACCTTGGTCACTTAGTAGAATTTTCGGATAGCTGAATCTGATGACTACATTTTCAAACAAAAATTTTGTCATAGTTACAGCGGTACAATCTTTAACAGGCACAACTTCATCCCATCTGGTCAAATAGTCTGTCATAGTGATAATATAGCGCGCACCAATTCTCTTCCCTGGTGGACTGATCGGTCCAAAAAAATCAACAGCCCATTTGTCGAAGACTTGGAGGGTTATCTGCGGTGCGAGCAGCATCTCATCGTGGCATGATGATTTTCATGTTCTTTGGCAGATATCACATCGCTTGCAGAAGCTTTTAAATTCCATGTATATGGTTGGCCACCATAATCCTGCCTGCAATATCTTATGCACGGTTGTTTTTCCCGCGTAGTGTCCACCTGCGACACCAGAATGTGCTTCACACATAACCCAGGGTTGTTCATAGTAAAAAACACAGTGACGCAGTACTTCATCTACACCCAGCTTATACACAATTCCCGCTATCAATGTATAATCAACAGTTATAACGACCAAGGGTTTCTTCTGGTTAGTTGGCATTCCTTCAGGTGCATATCCTATGCTTAAAAACTGATTGATGGCATTAAACTCATGGTTCTGATCGTCCATCATGTGGATCACAAATAATCGCGTGTCAGGCAAATTATCTTCCAAGTTGGTTGGTTATTCACCACTTTCTATCCTTAACAAGTGGTTGGTGTAGACACTCAGGGGGGGGTGAATCAGTGTAAAGCAATTTTTACAACTTTTCTTGACCTGTCACACTTAACTACCAATTCATCATTTCATTATTCTACCAATCTCATAATCATTTCATAAACTTCATCATATCATAGCATTTAACTCATCAAGAACCATAACACAGAAGAACACCACACCATATAAATTTGTAATCTTTTTATATTAGTTTTGGTTCGGCTACAACCGTTAGGCAAAATCAGCACCTACTGATACATAGAGCACCTACTCTGTATCCAGGACCCTGCCTGGTTTTCTTATACCCTGCTAAGAAGGGTTTGAGGTATCCTAACCTCAAAAGCAAGACAAGCTTGCTTTTACAATACAGTATACTTGTGTCACACAATAAATCTCTGTCACATCAAAGCTGCTCATCTTCTCTGCTCATCACATCAACTATTTGTCAATCTGCTCAACACTGCTGCAATAGTCTTCTCAATCTTCTCTGCTCACTATTCATCACTGCTGGTCAATCTTTTCTGCTGGTCATCATCAACGCTGCTTATCATCTCTGCTCAGCACACATCAACTCTGCTGGTCATCAATCATCTTGTTCAATCTCTTCACTGCTGATCATTCTTTAGTGATGCGGCTCTGCATGAACTACTCAGGAACACTGCTTATCAAGTCATCAATTATCAAGGTGTGATCATCAACAAGTAGTATTGTAGGGTATGCATCATAGTGTATCAATTCATCACTTATCACAACTCTCTCAATTTTCTCTGCTCAATACACTTGTCAATCTGCTCATCCACATCTTAAAATATTGATGATCAATGCCACTTGTCATCAAAAAGATTTATCAAACTGAACATGTCATCAAGTATCAAGTTCTGAAACATCATCATACTCAATGTCATGTATTATACATAACTTCACTATGTAACTTTCATGCCATCACTGTGTATACTATACATAATGTCATCACTGTGTATACATAACATCACTGTGTATACTATACATATTAACAATCGGTTCATCTACTGCTCAAATGTAATACAAAAAAAAAACTTCTATAAGTCTGCTCCACACTTTTCATACAAGCCTGTTCCAATTTCTATCTCAGCTTCACCCAATTTGACTACTAGTCTTCTTAACCACGCCATGTTAATTATCCTTAGTCAAATTACTTCAAGTCTGTCTTTAGATGAGCTTCAGTTCAGCAATCTCAGTTACAATAACACTTGGTCTGCAATGACCTCAATTTAATCTACAGTAGCCAAACTCAGACTCAGAAAAGCTTCAAACAATGGACTATGTGTGCATGGAAGTATCACACATCCCCAGCCTTCTTTACCTTCTGTCACACTGTTCTTCAGCAGTTCTTTGATTCATCTCTACCTCAGTCATCACTGTTAATATTCTTGAATAAATTTCTTCCTCTCAAGCTTAGTAAATATCACTGTGAGCATGGCACATAAGATGCTAATAGGAAGCATTGTAGTCCAAACTTCTTAGAGTGTGCTTTTATGATTTCAGACTATTCAAGATACAATCATTCCTCTAGGTCTATATAATGCAACTTATGCCAAAAATATATTCAATACGATGTCTGCAAAAACTTACTTGACTTGGGACTTTTGAACATACTGAGTTCACCTACTGTTGTCTTTGTGAGAATGCTCTGAGTAGAATGTCTTCACCAATCTGACTTGATGTCAGTGCTTCCAAAACATTGTATGCTTTGAATTCTTCTCTGTGTATGTCTTCTTAAGATGGATTGTTTAGCCCCAAAGAAACCACTGTGGAAAGCTCAGTTTACTCATCAAAAGAAGGCATCAATAATTATCACTTACATCACCAAAACTTGGACTGTTTAGGCATCCCAAAACTCAGATTGAAGACTGTGTATGACTTCAAGAAATTCGGGACTGTTTCAAGCATATTTATGGTTAAATATATGGACAAGTAGCAGCCTGTAATATACGCCCGAAAAATCTCAGTCCAAGATAACTCAACCTCTTTAAAAATCAGACTCTCAAAACTTTACTGCTGCTGCAAAAATTGGTGGACACATCATGCTTGAACTTATGAGTATAGGACTGTTTATGAGCTTCAAACGAGGACTAGTATGCTGAGATAAAAGCTCTTCATCATGTCATGTTGGGGTTGTTTGCTTGACTGTGGAATAGCCTCCAAAACAGTCACAAACATAAGACTTTTTCCATAAAAAAAATGTCCAAGAAGAATACTGCCTCCGTCTGTTTTGTGTTTTGAAAACCCCAACACAAGTCACAAGAAAGGACTGTCAACAAATTCGGGATTGTTTCTTCCTCACCGAATTTTCCTCAGTCAAACTGCTCCTGCAAATTTTCCTCAGTCAAACAGTCAGCTGCCTCAGTCCACAAAAAATTCAGAGCACTGCACCGAAATTTCCACAGAGATACTACTCCTTCTCAACGACCTGCTTCCCAAATTCACCTCAATCTAACTGCGGCTTTCCTCAGAGCTATCCCACGAAAATTTCCCCACAACTTAAAATGAAATCGTGATGGGGTATTTATACCCGTTTTTCACCACGTTTTGCTGATCCGACCTGCCTTTTTTTATTTTATTTTATTAATAAAACGAACTTTAAAGTTTTGAGCCGACATAAAAAGATTTTGTGGAGCCGACCTTTGACATAAATTAATTTTATGGAGCCGACCTCACAATGCCAAATTATTTTTATTGTTTCTCAAATTAAGAGGCCGACCTGCCAAAATAGATTTAATATTTTTTGTTTTTGTTTTGACTTTGTCCATATTCAAATTCAACCTTCAAACAATCCTCAATACCAACCCTCTCCATTCCAGACTCAGCCATTCCAAGGGCAGTCCCACATGCAAAACCAACAATAGTCTGCAGCATCTCAGGGATGGATACCTCAAAAGCAACAGCATCAGCAAGCTATCCTTTCCAGGCAACAGTACATTGCAAAGTCTAAATATTATTCTAATTCCTATTCTAGACTGTGTTTTTGTCCTGAGTTTCCTTCATTCATACTCGGATTTAAAGGGAGTCCCATGAGTTACAGCGAAGAATAATAAGGTATAGCCAGGACTTAGCCCTAAGGTACTACTTGCCTTAGTAAGGCCATAGAATGAAAGCATAATAAAGAGAATCCTTATTTAGCTGCTGGTTAGTCAATTTATAGAGGAATGGAAAATGAAGCTGGCTAAAGCTAACCCATGGTTTCATCAAAGATCAACCTCAAGTGCTTATGTCAACTGTCCATTAAGCCACTAGGGCTTCCATACACATGTCATGTGCAAGAGCGTGCTTCCTTTAAAGATTGTGGGCTTCTTCATCAGGCAAGACGCATCATGGACTTCTTCAACCACCTTAGCCATGCACGGGGACCTCTATGGTCAAGACACATCAAGACATCACATGGGGCCACTGCAAGTCCATGTTGGCATCAATGACAATTTCATCAACAGTTGGGCCCAACATTCAGTCGACCAAGTTTAAAAACTACCTCAAAATCAAATTCATGAAAGAGGAGAAGCCATCTACAGATATTCCCCCCAATACTGGCTTGTTGACTAGGTATTTCAGGGCTGAATGGTTAGTGTACATATCAAAATTCCCACCCAATAAATAGTGTCTGAACTTTTGAAGTACATATACCATAGCGAGGCCTTCTCTTTCTGTCGTCGTCTAGTTATTTTCTGTTGTTGATAATTTCCTGCTAACAAAAGCAATAGGGTAGTCAAGCGCACCCTCTCCTAGGTGTGTCAAGACTATGCCGAGCGCGACAGACAAGGCGTCAACATGAACATGGAACTCCTTTTTCTAGTCAGGGAATACATGTGTTGGCGCAGTGGCCATTTCTTTCTTCAATTTATCCAAGCTTTCCTGGAAAGTTGTTGTCCATTGAAACTTTGCGTCTTTCTTCAGCAGTTTCTCCATAGGTGCAGTGATCATTGCATATCCTCTAAAGAAATTCATGTACTAGCTTGTGTGTCCTAGCACTGATCTGAGTTGTGTGACTAATAATGGCGGTGGTAAGTCGAGAATGATCGCAATCTTTGTTGTGTCGACCAAAATACCGTCGCGACATACGACGTGACCCAACAGTACAGCAAATGGTGCACAAAAAATACATTTCTTAGAATTGAGCGCAATTTGATACTAGCGACAACGGTCCAGCATCATGCACAGACTCTCAATATGGTCTCTTACTAGACCAAACACAGTCCATTCATCAAAGTATACTTCAAGAAATTTATGAATAAAATCTTTAAAAACAGGGACTACTATTATAGAAAAAATAGCAGGTGCTTTCTTGAGTCCAAAGGGCATTAGCGTATATTGGTAGCATCCTCATTCGGTGACGAAGGTTGCTTTGTGGAGATCCTCCTTTTCGAATCTGACTTGATGATAGCCAGAGAAACCATCAGTGAATGAATACATCTCTTTCCCTCCGACGCTTTCAAGTACTTCATCTGTAAATGGTGTCGAAAATGGATCATGCAAGCATGCATCATTCAGCTTCCTCAGGTCGACATAGATCCTTACTTCTCCTGTTGTTTTTTCATCCTGGATCACTATAGGGCTGATCCATTCTGATTCCTCAACAGGTTCAATGATTCCTGCATCGATCATGTGATCCAATTCTGCTTTTACCCTTTCCTTATATTTGGGGTTCATCATATACGATCGCTGCTTACTGGGTTTAGTATTTGGTCACAGGGGTATTTTCATCTCCCCCAACTCTCCTATTATCCCCTTCATCTCTGAGAAGTTGGTAGGGAATAGGTCCTGATATTCATGCAACAAGTATGTGATCTTCGCGACTATCTCTTTGTCCCAATAATCTCCTATATTGGCGAACTTCGGGTTCTCAGGCGACCCAATGTTTACTTTCTTAATTTTCAACAGCTTAAGGAAGTGATCACTTGAAATACCGCTCCCTTCTACTCGGCGTGTTCCCTCTGATTCTGATATGTTTATGTTAGTCGGATAATCATCTGGGTCTCCGGCCAGATTGTAACAAGTCGTCCATTGTTGAATGGCCGCATTACACTGGTGAGAATTGGCCTCTTCAACGGGAATTTCAACGAATATATTTTCCTTTATCATTTGAAGCACAGCTTCCACTGTAGGGTTCTCATCAACAAATTCGAATGTGTGTGTGAACTGCTTAGCGAGCCCTCCCAACGCTGGGTTCCTTGTCGTAATTCCATAGATGCATACGAGGTTCTAGGTGTCATTTCCAATGTATGTATGAAATGATGGACCCACACTTGTAGTGGGTATTCTGCAAATACCGTGTGATAATGGTTAAGATGTTCAACAGGGTTTTCCAACCCTGAATACTTGTGATTTACGAGGGTGACTTCTTCTCCGAATCCAACTTCCATCAACCTTTTGCACTGTGGCCAATCAGTTATAGACTTCTTATGTGCACTCCACCATCTAGCTGGTGTAGCTTTTGGCGCATGATCTAGTGCCAATAAACGTTGTGATTCCATTACAAATTACTCAAACTCGGTTAAGAAGGTCGCAAGGTTAGGTAAACCCTCATAGGTGGGTAACTCTCTTACTTCATTTTCCACCCGTCGCACAGAGCTTGTAACTTTTGTGCACCTTCTCATAGAGACTTCATGTAGTCTGTTTTGTCAATTCTCTGAAGCCTCCCCTGATTCGGATGTGCGGGAACTAGCACACTTCCAGCTCAGGTTTCCATTCGTTGTTGGATTGATGTAGTCTTATTGTAATGCAGTGACATTGTAGATATGATCGAGATAGTCACCATGTCCCTCATTATAGACAGGTTTAACATATCTCTGACCATCCAGAGGATCAATGGGAGACACTACTCGGATTTCATTGTCCTCAAATGAGAGTATCTTTTTCTTGAAGTTTATAATGGTTTGGTTGTCTATAGACCAATCTATCCCCAAAAATGCGGGATATGGATTTGTGTCATCCACAATGTTAATGACCTCAAAGTCCGCAAATGTACGCAACCCTTCAATGTCGACAGGGACCTGACTCAACCGACCAATTTGTAGGACTTTCGCCTGATTTGCAAGTCGCACCTGGACAGAGGACCAGTCCAAGCATGGCTTGCACATACTTTCCCAAGTTTGTCGCGTCAAAATATTGACATCAGAACCCAGGTCTAAAATGATATAGTCTATATCATAATCTCCTATATGTACAGTCATTCTTAACTCGCGTCCAGTTTTGAATTTCTTTCAAACCTGGTTAACTCTTTTGTCAAGTTGTGGCTCTTCTGGTGTTTCTTCTATCAGTGCTTGTACTTCTGTGATGGTGTCTTTATCTTGTATTAGTGCTAAGCAACTTGACAGAAAGGTTTTAAGTTTACTAACCTTTTGTGGGGCCCTTTTTTGGAAGATGTGATAAGATCGTTCAGGAATCTCCCTGACTTCTTCTAATGTCGACGATTCTTCTGGATTCACAAACTCTGGTCGTACGTCCAAGAATACTTCCTTTTGTGTCTAGACGTCGAATGACACCTTCTTCTGTGTCGCAGGTTGTACCTGCGGCTACAATTGTTCTTTCGAAACTTCTTGATCGACTTCGGTCACAGCACCTCCTCGTGTTACGACAGAAATAGTCGGATCCCCTGGTTCAGCGGAAATCATCTGGAGATTTAAGTTAGTATTCGGTTTTGAATTCTGCACCGGAGTAGGACCTACGACGGTCCTTTCCTGCCACTTTGCAATCAACTGTGGACATTGCTCCATATTATGATCATGTCCCTTACAGTAGGAACATGTCTTCACAGGTTCTAGGCAATCTATAGCATAGTGACCTAGTTTTCCACAGTTATAGAAAGTAACCTGACCTCTCCCTCTACCAAAACCTCCTCCTCCTCGGCCTCTGAAGTTTCCACCACGCCTTCCCTACGGTTGTGGTTGATATGGCGGGTACTGATTCTGCTGGTAGTGAGGTTGGTAATGATTTTGTTGTGTGTATGGTTGTTCTGGTGCATACTGGGGCTGATACTGTGCAGGTGGGAACTACGTAGGCTGATACGATGCTTGCACAGGTTCAGCCTGAGCCAGCCCCTCATTCTTCATCGAGTATATGTCTACCGTCTTTTCCTTCAAGAGCTGGTATGCTCTGCAATCTTTCTCTTCGTGTCCTATTAACTTATAGAACTTACAAAAGAGGTTTGTCGGGGTAAATACTACCTTTTGTAAATATAAACACTCCTCTTCGCGATGTCCTCTAGACTGGCATATGCAACACCAGGGTAGTCCATGGCCATTTAATGGGTTTGGTGCACCGTATGTAATATAGTTCATGAAGGTCGGACAATTATCTTTGGTGTGTCCTTCCGTTCTGTATTTCATGCACCACAAATATTCTTGTGCTTCCTTGTCCCTTTTGATATCTTGACGCTGTATCGTTAGATTAGCCAACTGTGACTAGATCTTCACCATCCCTGCGACACCGTCGCCAATTGGCAAGGCCTCCAACTTCATTGCCAACTCCAGCGCTTCGGTCTACGATGCAATCTTTTGTTGCATCAACAACCCTCGGATGTGTGGTAGCAACACAGCAACGAACCACTCTTTATACTGAACATCTGACATCTGGAAACTAACTTTGGCCATAAAAGCTTTAAATATTTGGTCAAAGTCCCATACTGATTCTACCAACGCTTGTTTTATTTCCTTGATCTCAATGATACATTGCGACTCAAATTTAGGTTTTTTGAACTCAAAAATCATTGCAGCCCTTATCTCCTGAAGGGTCTTCTATGGTGCTCCTACCGATACTATGCAGTACTTCATAAACCAGTGAAGTGCACGACCCCTTAGAGTCGTGATCATCTGTGCTTTCTTTAAGCCTGCATTCTGAACTAATCGAACTATCCACATAGCTTCACAGATGAACCAATGTTGTTCTGGATCCTCTGATCCATTGCCATTGAATGTGGGTAACCGAATATCATGGTCGGTCATTGATTCAGCGTCGAGATTTTCTGGTAATAGGTTTAACGAAGGTGTTTTTTCTTGCGCATTAGTCACAATACTAGCACTATCAGTGTTAATTACTATTTCAGTAGATGAGGCTCTAGACCTTACCCCTGGTGATACTCCCAGTGTGATGTAGTTGCGTCCTAACCTTGGTGTCTCGTCAGACTCTTCAGATTCTTCTGCTCCTTCCGAAATTGGGCTATAGTCCTTCTCTTTGTCGCAAGATCCTTCATATACCTGTCACTGAAGTTCGTTGATGCAGGAGCACCAAGTTAAAACCAGCAATGTGATGCATTGATCACATGTTGTGGCTTGAGAAAATGGTTCTAAGGGTTTAGAGGGAATAGTTTATTATGCATTTATTAATTTGAATTTTGTAGACAGTTAGCATCGTTGTCAATTCTGGAGTTTATATATGATTAGATGACTATCAAAAGCTCCCTACGAGGACACTGGGACATATGGCTAGTTATTGCTAGTTAGCAGGAGTTAGGTGTTCCTAAAATTAGTAAATTCCTAAATCTATGGAAGGGTTTGTTAGTTTGTTAACGTGAGTTGGAGGAAAAGAAAGAGTCGAAAGAGAGTTAGCAGAGGGGAGAGGTAGAGAACTACAGAAGAAAAGAAAAAGGATTGAAACAGAACCTCTGTTATTCCTATCTTTTTTTTTCAAATAAAAGAAACCCTCATTTTCAATCTCAATTTTTGTATGTATTCAATGGAAGGAATCGTATAAATTACCCAGAAAGGACTGATATTTTTACATTCCGGTAACGACTATGGAAATTAGGATGGGATCGCATCAAACTGCCCAGAATTAATGTATTTTGCATATTCAAGAGACGTTCATGAAATTCTCAATCAAGTTTATAATTGATCTCTGGTTGAAATTCATTACAGAAAGCTTCAAAGGATATGGTGGAACCATCAAAATAGTTTCCGTATGGTTTCTTAACCATAAGTTTATAAAAACGATCAAGTCTATTGTTGATGTTATTAAAGGCTCTTTTGATAGAACCGCCGGATTTGGTGGCAATTAGCCAAGTTAAAGGACCTGTAATTTCAGTTTTCATTTTCACCTTGCATCAAGTGGTATCAGAGCAAGGATCAGAATATTGCCTTTGTTGTTGGTAAAGAAAAAAAATTGTTTTCACTTTATCTTTGAAGAGCAGTAAAGAGAAACTGAACAAAAATAGTTTGAGAGCAAACGCATTACTTTCAGAAATGGCATTCAGAGTTCCAGTAGGACATGGCAAAGGAGGTAGAGGAGGCAGACCTGTAGCCAACGCAGAAGTAATGGAAGAGTTGAGAATTCTGCGAGAAGAAATGGCAGCCATGAGAGAAGCTGGAAGAAGAGATCCTGAAGCAGGTGATGCCAGTGAAGCTGAGGTCAAACCAGAAGCAGAAGAAAGGACAAATGAGGACATTGGAGTGAAATTGTTAAAGGCAGTCATTGGGGCTAGTTCAAAACCAAGAGTGGAGATAGCTGCATACAATGGAGAATTAAATCCAGAAGAATTAGTTGACTGGATCAATTCAATGGACAAGCATTTTGATTTTTCGGAAGTGCCTGAAGATAAGAAAGTAAAGTTTGCAACAACTAGACTCAAAGGACATGCTTTGCTTTGGCGAGATGGTGTACATGAAGAAAGGAGAAGACTGCATAAGCAACGAATTAAAAGTTGGAGCAGAATGATTGCCAAGCTGAAGAACAAATTTCTACCCAAAGATTACCAACTTGCATTGTACAAGCAAATGCAGAACTTGAGACAAAGACTGCTTACTGTCAAAGAATATACATAGGAGTTTTACAAGGTAAACATTAGAGCTAGATAGACAGAAGATAACTCTAAGAAGGTAGCCAAATACATGAATGCCTTATAGATTAGACATTCGGGATGAAATGAGTTTATTCTCACCTAAATCAATTGAAGAAGCATACCAATGTGCTTTGAAAGTGGAGAAACTGAATAGGAGATATAACTCGAGGAAAGGAAGAGGTCAAGCTTACAGACGTAAGGGACCACAAACTGGAAGAGGAAAATTTTCAGTTCAAAAGGAAAAAGCTAAATCATCAAATCAGCCAGAACAACCTCAGAAGGGAAGAGACTTTAGAGGAAGAAGACCTTTTCAAAGAGGTCGAGGAAGAGGCATAAATCATGAGGTTAGATGTTACACATGTGGAAAGACGGGACATATGTCATGGGATTATCCAGAAGGAGCTGTGAGACAGGGGAATGTTTAGATCTCACAGGCTGAAAATGAACAGAGAGTACCTTAGGACCATGTTGAGGTTCGAAAGGCAGGAGAAGCCTTGCTAATGAGGAGAACTTTGTTGAAACCAAACAAACAATTACATGAACCCGAACAGAGGAAGAGCTTGTTCAAAAGAATCTGCAAACCACAAGGTAAGTGCTGTAAACTTATCATTGATAATGGAAGTACTGATAATCTAGTTTATGTAGAGATGGTTGAGAAGTTGGGACTGCAGAAAGAAAAGCATCCTACACCCTACAAAATTTCCTAGTTGCAGAAAGGACACCAAGTACTAGTCAATGAGCAATGCAAAGTTGATTTCCAAATTGGAAATTACAAAAACCAAGTCTTATGTGACATGATACCAATGGATGTATGTCTTGTGTTATTGGGTAAGCCATGGCAGTATGACAGGAAAGTAATGTAAAATGGCAAAGAAAACACTTTTGTCTTGGAAAAGGAAGGCAGAAGACATACTCTTGTTCCCCCAAATGATGAGAAAACGGAGGAACAAATCAGCCCAAAGGTACTGCTGGTGAAAGAGAAAGAATTTCTGGAAACGTCCGCAGGAAGAAGAGGTAAGTTTTTCTATTGTTGGTAAGCCTAGAACTGTTATAACTAACACTAGAATAGATGAATTACATGTTGAAAGCAAAAACTTCATCAACAAATGATCTAGATACTAGACAAAAAATTGAATGGCAAAAATAGATTCCTAGTGTGCCAAAAGCTAGAAATGGAGAAGATCTTGGACACTAGACTGATCAAGTGGAAGAACCAGCCATTGGAGGATGCTACCTGGGTGACCACTGCACTCATACAGAAAAATGGTAATATTGTGGAAGAACTAATGAATTTTCTGACCTGGGGAGTCTGATGAAGTTAAAGCCATCAATGTGATGCATTGATCACATGTTGTGGCTTGAGAAAATGGTTCTAAACGTTTAGAGGGAATAGTTTATTATGCGTTTATTAATTTGAATTTTGTAGACAGCTAGCATCGTTGTCAATTCTGGAGTTTATATAGGATTAGATGACTATCAAAAGCTCCCTGCGAGGAGACTGGGACATCTGGTTAGTTGTTGCTAGTTAGTAAGAGCTAGTTGTTCCTAAAATTAGTAAATTCCTAAATCTATGGAAGGGTTTTGTTAGTTTGTTAATGTGAGTTGGAAGATCATTTCGATGCTTGATAGATCCAAGTTTAAGATGGATCTATGTTGGTTTTAATTTTATTTTATTTTATAAGCCTGCATGGATTTTTGCACCAAAAGGAGCGAGATGCTCTACAACCCAGAATTTGGAAGATAGTGTCATGTAAGATAAGGTAAGATAACGTAACATTACATTACCAAAAATATAACATAACTAAAAAATTCATGTCTACTCGTATAATAAAAAATTTAAAAAATCAATGTCAGCTCATAAAATAAAATATTATGAAAAGTAATTAAAAAATCTATGTTCATTTACAAAATAAAAAAATTAAAACTTAAACTTAAAAAATTTTGACTTTAAGATTAAAAAAATTTGCACCTCAAAAAATTGGATCCCTCTTGGTGCTTGATAGATCTACGTTTAAGATAGGTCTAAGTTGCCAGAAAACTTGGGTACGGAAACAGGCATGGGAACACCACTTTTTGAAATAGGAGCCTTGGGTACATCAAAGGTACTCCATATATATGTGTATAAATTATAATAGACATGAAATTTAAATCATTTCACTTTACATATATATTCATGTGCATCCATATGAATCCAAACCATTATACACAAATATGGAAAGTTTCTCATGCATATAGCAAGTGTGCATTCAACTAAAAAAACATCAATCCATATCTTACCCAAAATACATAAAGAGGCTAAATGCCCTATAGAGTCCAATTTTTGACTGATTTTAAATAATTTTTGATAGGTTTAATATTTTAGTTTATGAGCCAATATGAGTTTTTTTAATTATTTTTTTATTTTGGTCAACATAACATTACGTTACAATATCTCTCCCATACTGAGCTGTAAAGCACCAAGAGTATTGTAAAGCACTGAGAATATTGTAAAGCACCGAGAGAAAGCACCTCACTAGTCTCGATGCAACTATTATTTTATTCAAACCACCCAAGAATATGCATTTTTCTCATTTACTTGCATGTACTTACATGTATTCTGCTAAAAACACCTTAGGTTACACATTACTCATAATATGTGCTTATGTCAAATACTATATAATAAGAAATAAACACAACCCACTTACAGTGGGAGTTCCTTTATATGCAAACGTGCAGAACCCTTTTGTGGATTATCATTATACAAGGTGCAGATATAACATCCAACAATCACCGTGTGGCACAAAGCATGACCTAAGAGTTACTATTGACATAATTCATATACCATCATAATACAAGGCTTAAACATCAAGGAATGGTTTAAAAACGTATGAAGAAATAGTCAAAGAAACATCATAAAGACTCTAAACTGCAAATCTGTGTTCGGAAGAGTTTATATAGGAGCCCAAAACAAAATTTACTGGAACTGATATTTGGCCAATGCAGACCACAAATTAACTAACATACAAAATCCAGTTCCCTGAAATTTCCACACGTAAAGATACAACGCTATTCATATTGAAACTGCCAATCAATTCGTGGAAGAAGATAATAATTGGCCAACGATATTGAACTGTCAACGAAGCTTCACCTCCTTCCCTTTTGACAGTGAAAAATAGCTTTCTTGACATCCAAGGCAAGAATGAATAGTCTCTCCAAGCTGACAATATAAAGGACTAGAAATTGAGTCGTTTTGGCTATCTGAAAAGAGGTGGAAGCACGGCATGAGCGTCCAAATCTAACGCTTCAGGGTCCCTGCAATATGATTTGAATTTAAGTATTTGTAAACATATCCCACTGAAAACTACCTTCTAAGTCGATGCATATTAGCTAATGCAAACTTTCCATAAGAGACTCTTCCAAATAGGATAAATAGGCAACACCTTACCTGCATAAGGTTTGTCCTTTCTCAATTGAGCTAGGAACAAACCACAGTTTGCGGATCTTAGATGACTCCAATTGGACAAAGAAACCATCCCCCTGCCCATGTTTCCACTTTCTAATTCCTTGCCCCTTCCAAACCTGTAATCATATGATCATGTAAATCAGGATCTTCCATTTTGGTATAGGAAGCATAAGATTATAATTGTACATTTTCTTTTAGTTCATATAACACAGTTTAAGATACTACTTTTATTCCCAAGACTGTGCAGAGAAAGAAATAAGCTATATTAATGTCCAATACTGACAAAAATGAGTCAATGCAACAAGTGTTACTGCTAACAGTGACGCCTTATTGTACTAATACTGTGTAAAAAAATGATAATAGAGCATAAACCCTAGCCATGAATGATATACAAATAGAACAAAGAAAGAAAAGGTCAATGCAAATATACACCAAGTAAGGGCGACTGAGAATGAGAAAGAACTGCAGCTATGACTGCACCAAATGCTCTAGGAGACCCTTGAAATGCCAATCATCAGATGGAGGACCTTCAATCATTCCTATCCTCTTCTGAAGTGTTGACAAAATTATCACTACATGATCCCCAAGGGCCAGGCAGATAATATCCTCTGGAGAATGCCACAGGCTTATGGGACACTTGAAAAAAATCATGGCAAAATAAGAGACATCCACATAGGAAATAATACAGAAGCACTCCTAACAATCAGGGTCTAAGATCCCTGGTAGAACAAAATAAGCTAGTGAAGTGACCATGGCTAATGCCTTGACTCTAGGGGAAAACCAAGGACAAACAGAACAGACAATTCCCCCTCTTCTCCTCCTGGACAGTTTATGGATAACAATCAGCCTCTAGGTTGTACAGGTCGAGAGACAATAACTGACGGATCTATGGCTCTCCTCATGAGTACCTGTTGTAACTTTTAACTTTTTAAGTGTTTCAAACCACTATGGGTGATACTAAGCTAGACAAATGCAGTTATCTGTATAATTCTATCAAAAGCAGAGACTTCATTTTCTGATATAAGAGACAATTTTAAGAACTGTTGCAAATATAGTCTTAGCTCTGTAATATAACTTCCCAAACTATCGCTAAACATGTCTGAAAAGACAACCATAAGACAACAACAAACCCTTTTTCAATTTGATCTAAATAGCTACAAAGAAAGGCCACTTACCTGAGGGAATGATATGACTTTCTTTGGCACAACCAAGCAAGCTGCCTTGGATGATGTATCAACTGCATGTTGTCTAAGAAATGACACACAGTTTGTTAAAGTGTCCGGTGACTCAAATGCCTGGAAACAAACAGATTAAAATCAAAATGATGATTCATAGACAATTTGAGCAACATACATTAGCATATCTAGAACGTATAAGGACAGTTGTCTAGACTGTAGAGCCCAATAATTGGAAATAAATCTTAAATTGTTTTATTTTGATCTTGCATGACACTGTTATAGCGATTAAGATTGAAATCAAATAGCATTTGACCAAAAAACATGAAGTTAAGCAGTTTCTTAAAGTAGATTGCGATCTATTTCTATATTCTAATATTTTCTGCAACGTTTGTTTAGTCTCACATAGAAGGAACTGTGAAAGAAACCTAACTCAGAAGAAGATTATTTACTATACTTGTCAAATCCGTTATTAACAAGTCAACTATACTTGTCAAATCCGTTAGTAACAAGTCAACAAGACAAACAGTCAAAACAAAATATATAGACCACTTGTAATAAAAAACTTAAATAGTTACTATATTAAAACAAAAGGTACAGCCAACATTTTTCAAGTTACTAGACTAAAACAGAAGGTACAGACTACCCTAGTTTGATATTGCCTCCCAATCTCCTTCAGATAGCTTATGTGCCAAGAGTCAAGACCCACATCATGTATTCTTGAGCACCGTTTTAAGATGTTAAAATTATAGAATATGGCATTCATAGATCGCCTTCTTACTAGAATTACCATAGAAAGCATGTTATGACAGAAAACACATGGTTCAAAACTTCAATATTCCATTCAGTAAAAATCAGAATTTGCATATACACAATAGCAAAAATCACATAACAGCAAACTGAGATAACATGAGATAACTTTATTGATGTCCATGAATGACAGAGAATACGCCAATTGGACTAGAAAAAGTAAACATTGGAGAGTGAGATTGTCAAGATCATTCCTAGCTACTAAACGGTGAAAAGATACAAAATTCAAGAACAAAAACGATAGACACTGAAAAAGGGTGAACCAGAAAGGTAAGCCCAGGAACAAGAGAAGACACTACCAAATATCAGAAATACAAGTAAAAGGTAAACCCTGGAAAGAGAGGAGACACTACTAAATGTCAGCGAGAGAAGAATACAAAAAAATAGACAATAGGCATCATTGTCATCATCAATCACTGTAAAGGAGCTCATCCAAAACATGAAAATGTCTCTCAGTAACCACCTAAACTGATAGGCCCCAGCAGGGAAAGACTATAATGAGAATGGGAGCAGTCCATCAAAACTACCCTGAAATCCAAGGCTGATTCATTTTCTCAAGTCTTCAGGTGGTTACATGAAAGGTGGTTAAAAATTCATAAATTTAAACAATGACTAATCTGATTGAAAGTCATCACAAATTTGACTTTATTACAAAATAAGATTTCTAACTTGAACTCTTAATGTAATAAGCATGACCATTAAATATTCAACACTATCACCCTCTCTTAGCAGTCATACTAAGGATACCAAACTTATCTCTAAAATATACAAACTATCTAGACCAAGATGCTGCTTGGCAAATACTCTGCTGTGTGCTCCTGAGTTGCAATGTATTACAGCTCTATTTCTTCATTCTCCTACAATTGTCAAATGTAGTGGTAATGCACTGCCACGTCCTTTGTTCGCTCATGGAAAACATGATCCTTTGCCAACTTCAAAACATTTTGATTACCAGAGTGAATGTAATGTCCCTACTTGGAAATTTGGGAAAGAGTGCTTTTTGGACAATTTTTGAGCTTTACTAGTCAAGACTGGAGGGAGCTCCAACTGACTCCAAATGGTCTCGAATTTCAAATGAAACGATAGGGTGAGTTTTAGAACATTCCCGCATGACCTATGAATACTTTTGATCTGAATTTAAGCTCCTGCAAACTGGTTTGGGGCTAGGGAGAAACAATGCAATTTTACATAGGAAATTGGGGTCAAATTCCCCCAAGGGTAAAGGTAAAATTGGCTTCCCAATTCAAGTACAACCCTCCCGACTTAGTGAACAGAGTATGGGATTGTTATTGGACATAAGGGGCTGTCATTACACATGGTTATTGGTTCTGAAAACTGGTTATAGAGTTCCCCATTCGTTTGATAACTTTCAGTGAAATTGCTTATGGGGAAATTGCATAACTAGCTCGATTTTGACATAGGAAAGGTAAAGTTAAAGGTTCAGATCAAGATGTGACATATAGGGACCATATACAGAATACAAATTGCTGCCCCAACTCTATTAAACACCATAGAAATCCCTTCATACAAGTCTAGTATACAACTCATTCAGTATGGGGGTCAAATACATGAAAACTAGTGAATTAGTAGCATGGAATTGCAAGAGTTTTCACATATAGATTTCTTGGATTTCGACCCACAGAGCATTGTGACATGAAATTAGATAGTAACACATCATATATGGCTGTCACAATAGCATCAAACTCAAAGAAGAGCCCTCATACAAATCTGATATAAAACTACTTCAGGATTGAAGCCAAAATCCATGAAAACTAGTGATACAATGGCGTGAGGGTGCAAGCTTTCCACACAAGAGTTTCTTGGATTTCGAGCTGAATAGAATATGGGAACAGAAGTACAGAGCATTACATAATATATGGCTTCCCCAACATCATCAAACTCATAGAAATATCCTCATACAAATCTGGTATAAAACTACTTCAGGATTGAAGCCAAAATCCATGAAAACTAGTGATACAATGGCATGAAAATGCAAGCTTTTCACACATGAGTTTCTTAAATTTCGAGCTGCACAAAATATGGGAATTGAAGTACAGAGAATTACATAATATATGGCTTTCCCAACATCATCAAACTCATTGGAATGTCCTCATACAAATCTAATATAAAGCTACATCAATATTGAAGCCAAATCCATGAAAACTAAATATTGGAAGCACGGATATTCTTGATATTTCGACTTAGAGAGCATATGTATTCTTGATATTTCGACTTAGAGAGCATATGGACATGAGATTACATAGCCATACATCATATTTCACAGCTTGGGCACCAAATATACTCAGCAAAGCGCAAGCACCACTCCAACAAGTGCGCCCTCAACATGAGAGTGTGGGGGAATGGAGAAGAAGGAATGAGAGAATAGGGGAATAGATGAGAACTCGACTGCATGGTCCTTCAACTTGCAAATAGAACTCCTATATCAAGCTCCAATGAGAGGTCTGAATGGCCTCTCCATCTGGCATCAACCAACTTGGAAAGGAATCCAACTCTTTGAAATAGGTTCACAAGCAGGAAGAGTGAACACTCACCGTGCAATGGATAAGCAAAATCCCTCCAAAATGCCAAAGGCCAATTAACAAATGATCAAAAGTTATCATCATTCCTCATGACATCCTTTTATTAACTTCATGAGGCCTCCTAAGGTCGAATTTCTCTCCATGGGATTCCTCCAACTCATCTTAGAGGTTTAGTAACCTCTCATGACACTTGTCTTCCTCTTCATGCTCCAATTCTTTCCCCAATTCGAATGGTTGCCTCTAACTCCCAAATTCGACCTCTTGGTGGCTATTTTTAGCCCTATGTCAAATTTGTCATATGTCTACAATCAGGTCTAAATTTGTCATACTTGTCATAGAATCTTTCATCATTTGTTGTCATAAAGTGCATGGAATCTCCTTCCAAGTGGTACACATTGTCTTCTAGTCTCTTCCTCTTCCATGACAATTATTCTCCTTTACCTATTCGAATTCATTGGCTCATTAGATGATATTTGACACCACATCACCCTCCAATAACGTTACATTACCCATGTGTTCGAATTTGGATGAAGATCATGCCAAGTGTGTGGGGGAATCTAGTCATCCAAAGGCTCCACAAGCTTCCAAGTGTCTTCATGAACCTGTGTCACCTTATTTTCTTAGCATTTATCATTTATGTGACCCATTTAAATGTGAATATGGTAAACTAAAGTCCTTTTGGGTCCCATAGCCCCTTAGTACAAAATTTATGTCTCCATCTCAACCTAGGGAACTAGTAGGTTGGTGGAAACTAGAACATTATTTGCAAGTAGTCTTATTTGGAAATTATTTAATTGGGGACATGACACTGAAGAGTAGAAGGATCATTGTGCGTAACTTGAAATTCAGCAAGTATCCTCAACCAAATTGCATGACTCTAGCCCTATACTTCACTTCAGTGGAGGAAAGTGATATTGCATGTTGCTTCTTGCCAAAAAACTACAAATGTACCTGTCAACCCACAGTTGTGCTTACACTACTGGAGGTTGTTGGAGGGTTAAGATCCAACAAGATACTAGAATGTTGGTTCCATGCACATTGATTTGAGTACCTTCCTGAGCTAGCAAAGTTTGAGAGGACTGCTATTTTTAGCAAGTATCTTGCTCCAGGGGCTCGCATGACAGTGATATCAATTCGTTCATGCTCCTCGAGAGTAATACCTTTGACTTGTCATGCAAGCATTTATTCCAGGGTAACTCACACTTCAAGCAAGACTTTATTCCAGGAAAGGTAGGTGGATGCTTTTTGATGACTTGTACTACAAACAAGGTCCATCTACTTTCAGAGGCTTCTTTCGTACACTCCCATTCTCATTCTATAAGAGATGGAGAATTGATTGAGAAAACAATAGATTATTCATTAGTCTTCCCACTTCTCATTCTTCCATCTCCATACTACTTCTTTGAGTCCTTTCATGTCAACTTATTGGGCAAGCTTATGATTATAGTGTTGAAAGTTGCTCACAGAGTGTTCATGTGAATGTGTCCTGAAACAAGGTGAGAGTTAAGCAATTGAGAAGTGATAGTCTGTCCTCTTGAGTTCTTACAATTTGAATTTGATATCTTCAAAACGTGTCTGTAATGTCCCGTTTTTTACAAGCTAGGGAATCAACTGCTCACTGATGCCACAGGGATGAAAGCACAATATTAGCAGGGACATGTAGTCATTAGTGAGAAAAAGGATCACTTAAGCAATATCCAGCGACATGTGTGACATGTGAGGTCTAATTCAAAATGCATTCGACATGCATCATTAAAGTTGCATGCATGCGTAAGTTAAGTTGCATGCAGCATGCAAAGGCCAAAAGAGTTATAAAAGAAGGAAAAAGCAATTCACTGGGTATCATTGTTATTCATCATAGAGATTTGGAATGGAGAGCTTGGTGAGCTACTTAGGGTTTAGGGTGAATTTCCTTAGCCAACATTGGGTTCGATTATGAAATCTATCCATCCTGCCAATTTCTTGGATAGATCACTTAGATCTTTCATTTTGGGCTTCATCGAAAGAGAATTTATTTAGTCTATGAACAGGGATCAAGTCATCATACAGCTGGGCAAGATATCATCATAGAGAATTGTTATTGGCAGCGTTTCTCTTTACCAACCAGGGCACATTCATCAAGTATCCAAAGCAGTGAATCTCTATCAGCTGCTATTGAGGGCGTGAACATCCTTATCCTTGATGATATGCCCATTCAACCATTGGGAGAGCAGATCATCAGTTATTAGGGCTGCGTGGGCAATATAGAAGGCATGGACAGTCTCATTCAGTCAAACTAAACTAGCGACTACCCATATATCTATTGACTGGTCATTCCTGGAAGTCGTGGGCATCACTGTGTACAAAGGAGTGGTGTATTTATTCTTTGGAAGGAGCAGCAATCACCCTTAGGTTGTCGCATGGGCATTTGTGGAGGGTGGATCCTTGGGCCAGGATTTAATCATACAAAGTCAGCAACCTCTCATCTATATCAGCCTCCAACTTCTAGTAGGCTGGGAATGACCTCTCGACCTCTCATCTATATCAGCCTCCAACTTCTAGTAGGCTGGGCATGACCTCTCTATATTTGGGTGTCATCACATGCAGGATTCTGCCCATACACTACACCATCCTGTTTATACATAGAGCTGCTACAGACATCTTCCAACTGGCATTCTTGATACTACAGCATTGGTTCATCAAATCGTGGACATTTCTGCCAGGCTTATACCATTACAAGAGGACAGCAGCAGTCATTCCAATCAGTTATCCATTGTTAAAGAGATCTAATTCAACATTCAAAAACTTAAAAAGGTGTGAACTACTATGGTGTATTCCATCTCTGCCAGGCTTATACCATTGAAAGAGGACAGCAGCAGTCATTCTAATCAGTTATCCATTGTTAAAGAGATCTAATTCAACATTCAAAAACTTGAAAAGGTGTGAACTACTACGGTGTATTCCATCTCTGTGCTGGCTTACAAGTTTATGCATGCTCGACATAAAAGCTTCAAGGGAGCCATACCTTCATCCTTGAGAGTTGGACCTATCAGATTTAGACATAATCAATTTACTGAAGATTATATTCAAGCGTGTGGTAGTGTTTTCCTGTGATAGCATACTTCTACAAACTTCTATATTCAGATCTGATTGTGTTTAAAAGCTACTACAGCCATCAAAAGCACTCTATTAGCACTGTCTAAGGTCAGATATACTTCATCATTGGTATCTAGTTATCACCTATTTTATTTGAAGTAATTATGTTGCCAGTCTTGAATACATATTACATATATTTTCTGCCAAAGTTAGTACTCTTGATCATTGGGTTTATAGTGTTTATTTTGGCATGATACTTGTGAGTAAATAAATTGTCACACGTACCTTGGAAACAAAACCCCCACAATATCTCAACAAACCTAAACAATAGAAGAAATATCAATTTGGGATATTACATTTTATTTACAGATTTGGGATTAAGGTGGAACTCTTTAGCAACCAATTCTTTATTGTGGAAGAGTTTGATGTTTTGATGTGGAATTTTCTGAATAAATTTGCCTCAGGCATATCGCCTGCCGAAACAATCTTCTCTTTTACTTCTTTGATTCCATGCCCATTGGATTGAAGTACTGGTCCGCAAAATACATAAAGACAATTTTAATCATTAATTTTGAATGGTTTACTTTTACTTGCAAATCTGCAACATTTTCTCGCAGATCTGTAGTGATTTATTGCAGATTTACAAGGGCCAAATACTGACTGAATATTATTGCATGTAAATCTGATCATTACTTGTTCCTCTCAAGTGTTTAGCAACATAAATGATAAATCTACAAAATTTCAGAGATTTTTAGCAGATTTGAAACCTTTTGCAAGGTACACTTGGAAATTTTTTAATTCAGATGTTTCGGGATCCCTAAGCGTTCATTTGATTCCCTAGCGACTAAATTCTCATGGAATATTTCAAGTGATAACGAGTACTTGGGAATCCCATTTGATATGCAGCTTTCTCTTGTTACTCAATGGTGGTGGATCATGGCCAAGTTTGGGAAGAAACTCCAAGTTTAATGCTACATTGATCTTCCTCTTGCAAGAAAAGTTATGACTGTTGACAGGAAACAAGCAACTGAACACATTTACTTTTCCACTTTCTTGCCCCATTCTCAAGCAGCTTACAAATGGTGTAAATGCATCCTCAAAAGCTTTCTTTGGGGCAAGAAGGGTGAGGCAAAAGGGCTTCCAATGGTGACTTGGTATGTTTGCAAGTTGCTGAGAGATCAAAGGGCGTTGGGGCTTCCTGACAAAGAGTACAAGGGGCAGCACTTGATGGTAAATGGGTAGCAAGTGCAATCAAGGGGGAGGCAGCTTAGCAAGTTTTTAGTTTGGCACCAGACTCAATAAGATCAACAAATCCTGGGCGTTAAAGACCCTTTCCAGTTGTCTAGCATATATGGGAATGCTTATGATTTTGTGAATTCAGGCTCTCCCACACTTGAGGGCATGTCGGTTGTTTGGCAGATTGGGATAAATTCTTGTCCAGGCAATCTGGGAGAACTCAGGAGGCCTAGGATTTGGCATCACAACCAATTTGGGCGTTCCTATCTCCTAGTGGTCAAGTTGGTACTTCCAATAGGTTTCCTCGATGGAGGAGTCTTCTTGTAGAAGGACTTGTGGAACCATTAGAATAACAATGCCACACCTAGCATGCCCTTAACTAGGCCCAGAATGTTAGATTTTCTTAAGATTATAGCAGTATATCTTAATTGCATTTATCAATAGGATCACTAGAAGATAGACAAAGCACAGAACAATAACACGAGTATTTTTCACTTAGGAAACCCAAATGGGAGAAAACCCAGCAACCTTTGTCTAGAGACAATAATGCCAGTTCTGCCTAGGAGTCACAAAATGCAGATGACCTAAAAATATTATTTTAGTCCCCACAACTTTATTTTCTAATTCAAGGCAAGAGAGAAAAAATAGTAGGCAATAACTGAGATCAGATCAATAATGGAAAGCTATTATGTTGTAAACTAATAACACAAAAAACCTTACTTCACTTTCATCATGTATATTTCCACAGTTCAAACACACAGGGAGACAATAAGGAATAAGAAACACAAATGATAACGAGATAAAGGAGAATGAAAAGAAAGTTCTTACCTTTTCCACATTTACAACCATGGCAGCATCCTCAGAGCGATCCTTTGCTTTGTCAAAGAGAAAAGTAACCCTAGCATCTACCTGCCCATTTCCATGCCATTGTTTTACTTCTGCCTCTATTATATCTGTAATAAATCTAAAAAGCTCTTCTCCACTTGCCTCAGACCCAAATTTTTGAACCTGCAGTGGGGGAACAAAACCAACTTTCCATTCAACAATTAGCATTGGTAGAAAGCACCAGATGACAACTGATTTAGCCCTTTAAAATGTGTAACTCCCAAAATTGAATCCTACCCACTGTAAACTCCGATAAAATTCAAAAAATGAGAAGTTATTCATCCAGCATAAGACCCATTGTTTGTTAAGATTTGTAGTATTATGTGTATTCCTTGTTCTTTTTGTTTTTAATTAGGATTGTTGTTATCATGCTGTTTAACTTTATACCATTTAAATTTAAGGCTTCATTAAACATTGTTAACAAAAGGACAAATGACAACATAAAATAAGTGTACCCATGAATTCATGCCGCCATCTCACCTCCATCTTAGCCTAAAAGGATTCCATCCCAAGATAGCTTTAAAATGTCTCGATCTCTATATGTTTAATGCCCTTTCAACCAGGGTTTCAAATTTCATTAGAGGTGTCTTGCATATCACTCAATTGAGCAAGTATGTCTTTCCTTCCAAGCAAACACTAATCCAACTAGGTTCCATTTTCTTATGTCTACCTTTTCAATCCACACAAGCATGAAGGAAAATGGTCCATATTCTAACAAATTATATCTAGATACCTTATGCCCTTTCTCAATCTTTATGCACCAAATGACTTATTTCATCCAACCGTCGGTATTAATATTTCTACTCCCATCTCCTTGTAATCAAGATTTTGTAGAGTCTAAAAGACACAAATCTGCTTAAACTCAAAGTTTCAACCAAGACCATTTAGATGCTACATAATAAGATAAGATAGATAATTTTATTAATGTCCAACTACTGATCACAAAGTATGTCAATGGGACTGTTGAGTACAAAGATGTTATTACACAGCAGAAGTACCAAACAGCAAAGGTATCAAGAGTTCCTCCAAGGAAAAGTACAGACAATGTCACTTCTTAACCCTTCATGATTCTCAAAAAAAACACCTTCTTAAGTATAATCATGGAGCTTGAAAATGATTAAACTCCATGACCTTCAATCAAACATGGTTGACCAATTCAAACACGATTCCCAAGGCAGTGATTACAAAAATTAACAATGCTTATATTTGCTCCAAACATGACCAGGACCAATACTGCAGTCTCACTTTTCACCAGATGGTCACAGTTATTGATTTCCAAAGATTATTATATTTTTTATTGACTATGATCATTATTTTTGTTATGAGATGATGATATTTATGGCATTTCAGTGGATCAGTGTGTCCTAGTAGTCACTTGTACCATTCTACTATGTCTCTAGACATTTCTGTACAGTCAGTTTGCCCCAGTTCTCAGCCTGAACAAAGTTATGATGATTATTATTATTTTCAAATGATGTACCACCAAAAAATGAACTGGGAAATCACTAAAGAAATCGATTTGGCTTGGGTGGTCAAGGAAATGGCACGGGAATTTCTCTGGATGATTTATTATGGATCTCCGGACATATTTGCAGCAGTTCCATTCAGTTTGATGTCTCAAATTATTTATTTGGATCTCCCAGTGAGGATATCCCCCATGGGGCACCCCTCAACTAGGCTATGTTATGTATTAGATTGATATATCTTATGTTATGATGTTATATTGGGCCCTAAAGAGAATTGAGCCCCTACAATGACCCCCTTGATGTATTATCATGTTATATCTTATTGTTATGACATATTTTGACTTAGAGAGGCGTCATTGAGCAAAAGTGCACCCCTCTTGACTTGGTCTTTATGATCCATGTAAAAGTGATCCCCATCATTGATGATGTTATAATCTCAACCGCCGGATGATAGTTAGTTGAAAAGTGGACATGTTCTCGATCTTGTTTTAAACTTTGTTGTGCATAATAATTCAGTGTATTGTAATTTCTGATTCAGAGTTAAATTATTCTTGGTAAAAATCAGTGAATAAATTGCAATCAGATCAAGGTTATTAAAATTTAATAGAGGTTAGGGGATAGGTGGTTAATCCACTGTAACCATATAGGGGTGTTATATCCTAAGTTACCAGGATATGGATGCAGATTCTGATCCGGATACGGCAAGTAAACGACAACTACAAACAAATATAAAAATATTTTTATAATAAATAGAAAAATAGAATGAAGAAACAAAACTATTTAGGAAACACAAGAGCAGAACTATAAGTTATTGCCAAAAAAAGAGTTCATGTACGATAATTGATAATTTGATCAATTTTAAAAACCATTTCAACATGAACTTGAAGTAGATCATAATAGTGTTTTTGTGAGCCACATCCACATGTCCCTATCAGCAGGGAATAAAGAAGTTTTCTTGAACGTATGGAAAGACTACAGAACAGTGTAGGTGAAGTGAGCAACAACATAGCACATAAAGATAGATCAGACCTTGACCGCAGACCTTGACCGCAGACCTTGACCATAAAGACATATCAACTAAAAACGTTGAAAGCAGACCTTGATATTGATATATCAGAGTTCAAGAGCATATCTTGACATAAGGATAGATCAGATCTTGAGCAGGAATGGGGTTTACGCTTTTAGCCATTAGGTGTTTAGGGTTTTTTAAGTTTTTCATTAATAAAAATTGGGGGGAATCAATGGTTCATAGAAGCATTGGAAGTTGCAGGATCCATTTAAAAATTTTAGGAATTGTTTGATTTTTCACAGGATCCATTTGAAAATTTCAGAAATTTTTTTATTTTTAGAGGATCCGTTTCATGGGACCAGGATACGTTTCCTTCTGCAGGGGATCCATTTCCACGGTGGATCCAAGGCAGATCCGATCCGGATACGTATCAGATCCATGGATCCATGTATCCTACACACTAGAGTGGTGGATCCAGTAACAAAGGTTATATCTTATAATGAGACATAAACATGTGAGAGATGTATTGGCTGTAACATTAAAAACATAAGACAATTTTAAAAAAAATACTCTCCGCCATCTTTTAGAATGTATGCACCATAAATTTCTACAATAAAGTAAACTGTTTTAAAGAAGTATTACAGGATTTAAAATGTCTGCAAGAAAACTATAAACATCTTGAAAACTGTTCTTTCATTTTTGGAAATAACACAGGAAAAGTTTCTAGACATCTTATGTTCCTGTTGAGGGAAACATCCCTGGACAAAGAAAGAAAAGGAGAGAAGGGTGTTTCTAGCAAAAACATTTTTATTGTTTTCAGGAATGTGAA
Source organism: Pseudotsuga menziesii (assembly GCA_001517045.1). Lineage (NCBI taxonomy): Eukaryota > Viridiplantae > Streptophyta > Pinopsida > Pinales > Pinaceae > Pseudotsuga > Pseudotsuga menziesii. Next base: position 44,529 of record LPNX011053731.1, read on the forward strand.
GGTTGACACGGATTCATATAAGTGGCTGCTGTTCCTAGGGAGTATCCCTAACAACATTCACTAATTCTGCAATCTACTTTATCCTTTAATCTCAAATCAATGAACAATACCTGTAAATTTGGCTTAAATCCTCCATAATCATGTTAGAGATCAGGGTCACTTTGAGAAGTTAGACATATTAATTAGGTCTATGGAGTACAATAAAATCTTACTAATAAAGTAATGTAAATATGATATATTGAATTTAATAATTAATGTAGTAGTTGAGGCAAGGTATTTGGGGATTATGTAATGTACTCATATCCTACTATGTAATGAGACAATGCATCATCAATTAACATATGAATGAATCCACTCTCTTATTTCATAATACATATATGTCTTCTTGTCCATGCATCTGTGTGTAAAACTTGCATTGTATCATAGACACTGTCAAGATAAGAAGCAAAGGACATGGGTGAAGGAGACGACTTTATTGCCACCTTCCTATGCAAACTTTATTGAAACCCAAACCCTGGGCAAGAAAATTGCCACCTTCCTATGCAAATTTTATTGAAACCTCGAACATTACTAGTCTTGATAAAGATCTAACATTTGCAAAGTTGAGCACTAAGCTCTTACAGAAAGACAGATGGAGACAGCATTTTGAGAATAACAGTGCAATTGAGACTTCTAAGGTGGCACTTGCAGCAAAGTTTAAGAGCAAGGAGAACAAACAGAGAGAAGAAAATGATGGAAATAAATCTTCCAAATTGGATATGTTGATTTGTGTACCTTGGAGGTGTTCCCCTAGTGACTTTGGGCCTAAGTCACTAAAAGGGGAAAAGTGACATAACCTTTAGCATTAATTTCGTGAGGTGGAAAAGTGACCTTTTAGAGTATTTCTGGAGGTGAGAGAAATTAATTTTTAATGTTGGAAAGTGATTTTTCCTCAACCCTTGATTAGAATTCACAAGATCCAATGTGGGCTCTTGGATCTTGTGACCATTCAGTTACCCTCTTTGATCAAACAAAAAGGCTGAGGCAAAGTGAAGAGGCACATTATTAATCCATGAGTTTTGGAGAGGTTGACTTCTTGAGAGAGAGAGAGATTGGCTGGCAGGAATCCCAAGAAACTCAAACAGCAGTCTGCAGGAACAAAAATCAAGCAGCACTCAGTTCAAGAAGGAACATGCTGCACACTTTTCCAGGCAAGGGCACAATTTTCAAGGAGCTGATTCTGGGAATCTATTTCAGTCCATACAGCAGCAGTATGTACAGAGAGATTCTGTAGCAGACGGCACAAATTTTGATGCAGGGGCACAAAATTTGAGGCAATTTATTGTTGAGGTAACAGGCACACAAACCGAGAAAAATCAGACCATACAGCTAGCATGCATTTCAAGGACCATAAAGCTTTGTGACCATTCAGTTACCCTCAATGATCAAACAAAAAGGATGAGGCAAAGTGAAGAGGCACATTACTCATCCATGAGTTTTGGAGAGGTCGACTTAGGAGAAGAGAGAGACACAGGAGAGAGAAAGAGATTGACTGGCACAAATCCCAAGGAACTCAAACAGCAGTTTGCAGACACAAAAATCGAGCAGCACTGAGTTCAAGAAGGGAACAGGCTGCATGCTTTTCCAGGCAAGGGCACAATTTTTGAAGTGCTGATTCTGGGCATTTATTTCAGTCCACACAGAGATATTCTGTAGCAGACTGGGCACAAATTTCAAGGTGAGGACACAAAATTTGAGGCAGTTTATTGCCGAGATAACAGGCACAAAAACAGAGAAAAATCAGATCGTACAGCTTGCACACATTTTCAGGAGTTGACTGTACTTTTCAGCCAGTCCATACTGTACTGTTTCAGCACACATTTCAAGTAGGCTATGCACAGAAACAAGGCAGTCAAGGCACTGTTTTAGAGGCTGGAAATCGGTCTTCTGGTTGGATAAGTTGTGCTTGTATTTCTGATTATACTGCTGTACATTTGAAGATGAAATAGAATAAAATTATAAAAACTCTCTCACAAGCTTTCCCCAGTTGGGGTTTTTCTTGAGGCTTTTGCCTAAAATTTTGAGTCTGGAATTTTTATGTGTGTGCATTTTTTTCTGCTCATAAGAGTTTATAAATTTCTGCATGTGTTTCCAGTTCTGAGTTGTTTATGAGTAAAAATTCATTTGCAGCAGTTATGCTGAATGGGTTGGTCATTAAACAATGATCAGTGAGACTTGAAAGTTGAAATCATGTTGGAAAAATAGTGCTGAATTTTTACAGGGTAAACATATATATGTTATTAAATGCTTTTATTGTGGCATCTTGCCATATAAGCAAAGTTTGCATAAAGCAGTTGTGGTATGAAAAGCACAACCAAGAACATGTAGGAATTTGTGTTGAGGGGTCACAAAGGGGAGGTCGAGAGTTCAACTTCATCAACCTCAAACCAAATGATGCAGACCAAAGTAATCGAGTGAAATGGATGATGGATAAATGGCCATAATATGGACCCAGAGAAGAGGGTAAAAGTCCTCGCAAAATACTCAAAAATTACCCACGTTCAATGATATATAAGTAAATCAAGGATCTACTCCCCTCATCAACTTGAAAGTGTGATACTACTAACTATACTCATCAAAGAATCAATACATCAATTATGGCAATAGCAGCATATAATACATCATTATATAATTCATCATCATGGCATGGCATAGCATAGCATTAACAGCACGGCATATCTCTGTATATCTCTTATCATCACATCATATCTCATCACATCAAAGGGGAGGCCCAAGAGCAGCAAAGATGGGCCTCAATACTTTGAATTGCATATTGCTCAAAAGTAAAAATAGGTCTGGACAAAACTTCTATCTGATCTGTTCGATGGAAAGCTGTAACACCCTGGTTTTGACCCCATTGCATTAGATGTATGTGATGTATATATTGTAAGTAATCATGGTGCAGAGCTAAAGGCCAAGGCCCAACCATTGATTGGTTATGCTATGTTTCGGATTTAAATTGCCAACGATGGTATATCAGGGCATGCAACATACATATCAGGTTTTGCCATCATGTAAATATGCATCTTTAATTAAAATGAACCCAACCAGCTACATTCGCGGCAACTAAATTGAGAAGGGGCATGATTTTCACAAGGATAAGGGTGGGGGAATGTCAAACCTTGGGCTATGGGGGAAAAATCCATATGTCAACACCATGTTTTGATTTTCCCATCTCTCCTTGTTTTATCCAACCACCACCATTAAAAACTGCTGCTGTTAGTTGGGGCAGTTATGGCTGGGAGTGGAGTGTGGCAGGACTGTCAGTCCTTGCCCACACGTACAGTCCACCAGCGTTGTTGACCTCACGATGGCAAGCAAACCACCGCCATCACTCCAGCGGACACTCCATTCTCTCTACAACGGTGCTGAAACATTCACCCATTTTTTTCGACTACGCATCCTCTCCGTTGTCTGTTCATCCTCACACAGGAGCAGAAGTCTTGTTCATTCTCACGCACAGGAGTTTTCCTGGTTTTACTCATGCAGTTTTTTCTCTACGGATTTTGCGGATGGTGGGGGTGGATACTTTCCTCACAGACTGATTGAGGGGAGCCGCTTATTAGTGGTCATTCACGTTTTTCCCACAAAGAGGAATCGGGTGTGTTTTTCCTCTGTATTTTGGGGTCTGACGCAAGTTTCCCTCATGCACAGGCTGGGAGATTGTATTCTCTTCCCAGTGCGGCCTGTTCGTTTTGGCCACGATAGGGCCAAGAACGACTCAAGAATCATTTTCCCTGTTAAGCTGTAACAGCTGATTGATTGCATGTGTGCAACGGTTGGTCTTCGGACTGTGCTGGGAGCAAGGATGGGGGCTTGGTTTGCTTGATAAACCTGGTGTGTTTGGAAACCACACAGACAAAGCTAGAGGGCTGGCTTTCTTCTCCACAACCCCTGAATAGCACTGGAAGGGAAGGCAGGGCCTGAGGGACTGTGTAGCAGAGAAGGGACTGATTCCTTGTGTTGGGTGTGTGTGGGTGTCTTAGAAGTCATGCTAGTTCTGGTGTAGGTGTTCCTAGCTCTGTAATGGGCTCACCAACTTAGCATTTAGCCTTTCCCAACTCCTGGGTGGTCTGATAAACCTGTCCATGTTGGCTTGGTTGTCTTGTTGATGGCCTGATAAACCCAACTGTGTTGGCTTGGCTGTGTTTTGTGTATCCTTGGCTATGTGTAAGCCTGCTTGTTCCTTATTCCTTGGAGAATCATGCCCAGCTCGGGGGTGGCAGCATTGCTGAGAGATTAAGGAACACGCTGGCCTATGGTTGGGTGGAACGTTGCAGCGACGTAGCTGGTTGCGGAACAAGTTCATCATAAGATAAGTGATCTTGCCCATTTTACTTCTGCAATCATATTTTCTGTTAATGAATGTGATGAACATGTTGAATGCTTATATGAACGTATGTTTGCTTCCGCTGTGTGATAATTGTTCATGTATGCATGTTCTAGTTCAAAGCATTTTGTTTCAGCATTTCAGCAATTTTATGAATTCACATGTTCATGGGGCTAGTAGCCCGGATGGTTAACGCCATGGTAGCGTCCTCTTCGCTGGTCAAAGGGTCGAGGACGTTACAGTGTGGTATCAGAGCTCATGTTGCAGCATGGGCCTGTATGGACCACGAAGATGCAGTGACAGAAGCAGGATTTCTTTCTGCCCAGCAGAGATCAAAAGTTGATGATAGAGTCAGTTCATCGGAACACTTAGTGGGAAGGACTTCCGATGTAGCGGAGAGCTAGATGGAAGCACGCCCAACGGAGGACAATTGGAAGGAAAATTGCGGAAAATTTTCTAAGTGTTCGACGTCTGTTGGCGGAAAATAGTTGAACGAGCGCCCGCCGTTGCGGATGGCTAGACAACTACGCGTCCGACGGGTAAGGCCTCTGACCACCGGCGCCGTAAAGAAAGAAAGTTTAAAATTTTTCTAAGGCCCGAAATCGTCGACTATCGAAAGAAGATCGAAGATCGTGTTTCGCCGTTGCGGCTGCTGATGGAACTACTTCGCCGACAAAAAAAAGAGAATGGAGCCGATCAAGAGGCAAAAAGGAAGACTAGAGGGGGGAAAATTTCAAAAAAAAATTTAAGTCCTGGAGTCGTCAGCCATCGGCGACAGTTAGCAGATAGAGCTTCCGACAGCCGATGAGTTATGGTCCACGGAACCCGTATTGGGATCACTAACCACCGTTGCGGCTGATTAGTGAACTATCATCCCGATGAACAGTACACCCAATCGTCGATGAACAGCGGCGAAAGTTAGTTGTTTTGACCGCCGAAATGTCGAAATGTTAGTTGGGATGAAACCCGATCTTGTACAAGGAAATTTTGATTTTTCCATGGGATTTCCCAGCAGATTTCGACTGTTTTTCAGGGGAATTTTCAGCAGTTTTTCAGAGGATTTTCAGGGCTGAAAAGGAGAAAGTGGCAGCAATCTTATGCGCCAGATTGCGCGAAAACCAATGATTTACAAACAAACAAAACAAAACAAAACAAAAACGAGGGCGTTGCCCTCAAGCCCCCTTGACCCCCGTCGTCCCCCTCAAACAAACGTTCTTTGATGAATAAAATCTAGTATTTGGAAAAATTGTTATTTTATGATTATTCCAGGAGAAGGTAAGTGATTCTAATTTATATCAATATTATGCATCTAACAGTTGTGTTACTAACACGTTTGCAGAATCATAGTCACCTTCAAGATCAGCATTCCAAGTAGTGCAGTTTGATAAATAAGTGGTGGTTCAGTTATGAGAACCCATGACGGATACGATGCTCGAGATTCTTACGAGCGTGCCCGAGATGCCATAAGAGAAAATGTCCGTAACGAAAATGATGACATAGAGTCTAATGGAAGGAGATTCCAAGAGACACCGTCAAATGTTGCAGCCACCATGAGAAGCTTGATTAAAGCCCAGGAAGAGCAGCATCAGTTGAATGCTGCTATGTTGCAGAATTTGACAGACTTACAGGAAAAATAGACTCTGGACGAGGTACAACAAGACCAGAAGGCAGTAAGAGCAGCACTAGGACAAGGAGAAGGGCTTCTAGTGGGTCACCTGACTCTGAAGAATCCAGCGGGGATTCCAGTTCTTCTTCTCATAAAAGGAAAAGAAAGAGAAGCCATAGGAATCGCTCTCGGGATGAATTTAGGAAAGCTAAACCTCCTACATTTGATGGTGAGGTAAAGACTAAACAAGAGGCTGAAGCTTGGCTTCTTGGGATAAAGAAGTACTTTCAAATGCATGATTATTCAGGAAACATGAGGGCAAGAGTTGCCATATTCAATCTGAATGGAAAGGCATCCATTTGGTGGGAACACTTCAAGCAAGTAAAGAGGATCAGTGAAAGGAGACATAAGTGGAAACAATTCAAGAAGTATTTCAAGCAGAAATACCTCTCTGACAGGTATTATGATGACAAGATTAAGGAGTTCCATGAGCTGAGATTGGGACAGCAAACCATTGAAGAATATGCAAATAAGTTTTTGGAGCTATTAAGGTATGTCCGGTACATCAGAGATGAAAAAGTGAAGGTCCAGCGTTTTCTGAGTGGATTACCTCAGTCTTACAAAGATAGAATCGAGTTTTATGAACCCAAAACTCTTGAAGAAGCAATAAAGAAGGCTAAGTATTGTTATGAGCAATGCAAAGGTAAACCTGATTACCATAAGGCATGGAAGGACAAGAAGAATGAGAAGGTTGACCAAAGAAAGAAAGGTTTCAAACCTTCTAACTTCAGGAATCAGCAGAAGCAGCCATCTCAAGCTGCGAGTAAGCCAATTGAAATGACAGGAGAAACACTTGAGGATCCACAACAGAATAGAGGGCCAGTTCAATGTTGGAAATGTGGAGGACCCCACATGCGCCGAAATTGTCCACTCGAAAATGAGAGTGCAAGACCAGCTTATAACATCCAAGAAGCAGAAACAGTGGGTCAAGTAGCAAGGGCAGTCCCTAGGATTTATGCAGCACTGGAGGACCGCCAAGCAGATCACCAGTCAACTGTAGTTGAAGTAGCAGGTAAGATTGTTGAGCAATCTATTTCTATTTTGATTGACCTTGGTTCTACTCACAGTTACATTACTCCTAGAGTAGTGGAGATTTGTGCTTTTAAGAAAGCAAAGCATAGGAAACCTTGGTTAGTTCAGCTAGCCACTGGAACTAAGAGAAAGGTCAGTGAAGTGGTAGAGAAATGTCCATTGGTCATGAATGGATTGGTCACTTGTGTAGATTTGAATGTTCTACCGCTTGATTCCTATGATGTTCTCATTGGAATGGATTGGTTGGAAGCTCACAAAGTGAAGCTTGATTGTTACAATAAGACTTTCGAATGCATGAATGAAGAAGGGAACCTCGTAGTTGTGAAAGGTATTCCAAAGGTGATTTCAGTACGGCAGGTTTCAACAATGCAGTTAAAGAAGTTCTGTAGGAAGGGTTGCCATCTGTATGTGGCTCATATTTTGGAGACATCAGGAGATGAAACTCCTAGGTTGGAGGACTATCAGGTGTTACAGGAATTCAGGGATGTGTTTCCTGATGAGATTCCAGGGCTTCCTCCAAAGAGGGACATTGACTTCACAATTGAACTTGTGCCAGAAGCAGCACCAGTGTCCAAGGCACCCTACAAGATGAGTACACCGGAGATGCTAGAGTTGAAGATGCAACTGCAAGAATTGTTGGAAAAGAAGTATATCCGCCCGAGTGTGTCTCCTTGGGGAGCAACAGTTCTATTTGTAAAGAAGAAAGATGGTACATTCAAATTGTGTATTGATTACAGACAATTGAACAAGGTTACGGTTAAGAATAAATATCCTTTGCCTAGGATTGATGACCTCTTTGATCAAATGAGAGGAGCAAGGGTATTTTCCAAGATTGACTTGAGGTCTGGTTACCATCAAGTGAGAATCAAGGATGAAGACATTCATAAGACAGCCTTCAGAACAAGGTATGGGCATTATGAGTTTGTAGTGGTACTATTTGGCCTCACAAATGCACCAGCTACATTTATGTGCCTTATGAATAGTGTCTTCAGCAGATATTTGGACAAGTTTGTTCTTGTTTTCCTTGATGACATTCTTGTTTATTCTAAGAATGAGGAAGAACATGAAGAGCATTTGAGGTTGACATTGCAATTGCTTAGGGAGCACCAGTTGTATGCAAAACTGAGCAAGTGTAACTTCTATAGAGATAGAATTCAGTATTTGGGTCACATTATCTTAGAGGAGGGTATATCTGTGGACCCTGAAAAGATTGAAGCCATTATGAATTGGCCTACACCAAGAAATGTGACAGATGTAAGATCTTTTATGGGACTTTCAGGATACTACCGGAGGTTCATTGAGGGATTTTCCAAGGTTGCACATGCCATCACTTCTTTGCAAAAGAAGGGGATGAAGTTCGAATGGACATCGAGGAGTGAAGAAAGCTTCCAGCAGTTGAAGAATCTTCTCACCAGTGCACCAGTATTGAAGGTTGCAGATCCGAAAAAAGACTTTGTGGTGTGTACCGATGCATGCGGACAAGGGCTTGGAGGAGTCCTTATGCAGAACAACCACGTGATATGTTATGAGTCAAGAAAGCTGAAGGAGCATGAGAATAACTATGCCACTCATGATCTGGAGCTTGCAGCCATAGTACATGCTCTCAAGATGTGGAGGCATTACTTGATGGGTAGAAAATTTGAGCTCAGAACAGATCACTATGGGCTGAAGTATCTATTTGATCAACCTACTCTGAATGCTAGGCAAGCAAGATGGCTGGAATTTTTATGTGAGTTTGATTTTGAAATCAAGCACATAAAGGGAAAGGAAAATAAGGTAGCTAATGCACTCAACAGGAAGGTGCAGGAAGTGCATGTGGCATCTCTTAGTATTTGCCAATCATATTTGAGGCAGCAGATTGTTAGTCATGTTGCTAAAGATGAATTGTATGAGCAAGTAAAAGACAAATTGCAACAACAAAGTTTTGAGAAGAGGTATGAGGGATATAAATTGGAAGAAGATGGACTTCTCACTTACAGGTAAAGGTTGAACATCAACATCCAATAGGTTTGTTGCAGCCTTTGCCAGTTTCGAAATGGAAATGGGAAGTTATTTCCATGGATTTTATTACCGGATTGCCGATGACTTGGAGACAACATGATTCCATCATGGTTGTGGTGGATAGGTTGACTAAGGCAGCGCATTTTATACCGGTTAAGTCTACGCATAAGACTGATGACATTGCAAAGATCTTCATGAAGGAGATATTCAAATTGCATGGATTGCCGAAAGCAATAGTCTCTGACAGAGATGTCAAGTTCACTTCCAATATTTGGAAGGGGTTGTTTGCAAATTTGGGTACAAAGCTAAACTTCAGCACTGCATACCATCCTCAAACAGATGGTCAGACAGAGAGAGTTAATCAGGTGCTTGAAGACATGCTTCGCATGTACGTGATGGACAAACCAACCAAGTGGGAAGATTACTTGCACTTGGTAGAGTTTGCCTATAACAATGGACAGCAGGCATCCTTGGGGATGAGTCCATATGAAGCTTTGTATGGAAGAAGGTGCAGGACCCCAGTGACTTGGGATAACCCAGTGAACAAGATTGTGCTTGGACCAGAATTGCTCAAGGAAATGGAGCAAGAGGTTGTAAAGATCAGGCAGAATCTGAAAGCAGCACAAGACAGGCAGAAAAGCTATGCAGATAAGCATAGGGTGAACAGGGAGTTCAATGTTGGGATCATGTTTACCTCCGAGTGAGAGCAAGGAATAGTTCCTTGAAGCTTGGAAGTTGTGCCAAGCTGTCACCTAGATACTATGGGCCGTTTGAAGTGCTTGAAAGAATAGGGCCGATTGCATATAGATTTGCATTGCCTGCTAGTACTAAATCTCATAATGTTTTTCATGTTTATTTGCTTAAGAGATATGTACATGATCCTAACCATGTGATAAATTGGAATGTGATTCAGGTGGAACCCGAGGGAGAGTTCCGAACCGAGCCCATGCACATCCTCGACAGGAAGGTCACAATGCTCCGAAACCGAGCCATAGGACAAGTAAAGGTGCAATGGGAGCACTACGGACCTAAAGAGGCTACGTGGGAGCTGGAGGATGCCATGCAGTTGGCACATCCATTTTTGTTCAATTCTGCGGAACACTGAGGTGATATCAGTGTAGCATTTTGTTCAAATTTTGTAAAGCACTGAGGACAGTGCTATTGAAGGGGGAGGGGAATGTAACACCCCGGTTTTGACCCCATTGCATTAGATGTATGTGATGTATATATTGTAAGTAATCATGGTGTGGAGCTAAAGGCCAAGGCCCCACCATTGATTGGTTATGCTATGTTTCGGATTTAAATTGTCACTGATGGTATATCGAGGCATGCGACATACATATCGGGTTTTGCCATCATGTAAATATGCATCTTTAATTAAAATGAACCCAACCAGCTACATTCGCGGCAACTAAATTGAGAAGGGGCATGATTTTCACAAGGATAAGGGTGGGGGAATGTCAAACCTTGGGCTATGGGGGAAAAATCCATGCGTCACCACCCTATTTTGATTTTCCCATCTCTCTTTGTTTTATCCAACCACCACCATTAAAAACTACTGCTGTTAGTTGGGGCAGTTATGGCTGGGAGTGGAGTGTGGCAGGACTGTCAGTCCTTGCCCACACACACACTCCACCAGCGTGGTTGACCTCACGATGGTAAGCAAACCACTGCCATCACTCCAGCGGACACTCCATTCTCTCTACGACGGTGTTGAAACACTCACGTATTTTTTCCGACTACACATCCTCTCCGTTGTCTGTCCATCCTCACGCAGGAGCAGAAGTCTTGTTCATTCTCACGCACAGGAGTTTTCCTGGTTTTACTCACGCAGTTTTTTCTCTACGGATTTTGCGGATGGTGGGGGCAAATACTTTCCTCACAGACTAATTGAGGGGAGCCGCTTATCAGTGGTCATTCACGTTTTTCCCACAGAGTGGAATCGGGTGTGTTTTCCCTCTGTATTTTGGGGTCTGGTGCAAGTTTCCCTCACGCACAAACTGGGAGATTGTATTCTCTTCCAAGTGCGGCCTGTTCCTGTTCGTTTTGGCCACGATAGGGCCAAGAACGACTCAGGAATCGATTTCCCTCTTAAGCTGTAACAGCTGATTGATTGCATGTGTGCAACGGTTGGTCTTCGGACTGTGCTGGGAGCAAGGATGGGGACTTGGTTTGCTTGATAAACCTAGTGTGTTTGGAAACCACACAGACATAGCTAGAGGGCTGGCTTTCTTTCCTTGTGTTGGGTGTGTGTGGATGTCTTAGAAGTCAGGCTAGTTCTAGTGTAGGTGTTCCTAGCTCTGTAATGGGCTCACCAGCTTAGCATTTAGCCTTTAGCAACTCCTGAGTGGCCTGATAAACCTGTCCATGTTGGCTTGGCTGTCTTGTCGATGGCCTGATAAACCCAACTGTGTTGGCTTGGCTGTGTTTTGTGTATCCTTGGCTATGTGTAAGCCTGCTTGTTCCTTGTTCCTTGGAGAATCATGCCCAGCTCGAGGGTGGTAGCGTTGCTGAGAGATTAAGGAGCACGCTGGCCTATGGTTGGGTGGAACGTTGCAGCGACGTAGCTGGTTGTGGAACGAGATCCTCATAAGATAAGTGATCTTGCCCATTTTACTTCTGCAATCATATTTTCTGTTAATGAATGTGATGAACATGTTGAATGCTTATATGAACGTATGTTTGCTTCCGCTGTGTAATAATTGTTCATGTATGCATGTTCTAGTTCAAAGCATTTTGTTTCAGCATTTCAGCAATTTTATGAATTCACATGTTCATGGGGCTAGTAGCCCGGATGGTTAACGCCATGGTAGCGTCCTCTTCGCCGGTCAAAGGGTCAAGGACGTTACAAAAGCTTGACTCAACGATTATCTATTACAATAATCAGAGTTGCATTAAGCTTTTAGAGAACCCAGTGTTTCATGACAAATCAAAACACATTGAAATGAAGTATCATTTCATCAGAGACCTAGTACAAAGAGGTACTCTAAAGTTGCAGTACATTCGCATGGATGAACAGATCGCAGATATCCTGACCAAGCCTCTGACAGCAACAAAGTTCATGTACTTTCGTGACAAGCTTGGCATGACAGAGAATGCCTCTCTCGTTGAGAGGGAGTGTTGATTTTTCTGAGCAGCATCAAAAGCCATTCTCTTAGGAGAATGGACACATCTAGTCCAAGACTAGAATGTAAAACCAATCCAACGCTGGGGGACTCAACCTCGAGTTGAGTGACCATTCTGTTGAATGGGGATATCTAGTCCAAGACCAAGATATGGAACCAGTCCAGCACTCGAGGACTCAAGCTTGAGTTGAGTGACCATTATGTTAAATGGAGAGATCTGGTCCGGGACCAAGATGTGGAACCAGTCTAGCACTAGGGGACTCGGCCTAGAGCTGGGTGGCCATTCTTTGAATGGAGGCACCTAGTCAGTTACCAGGAATTTAACCTAGTCCGAGACTAGGGACTCGGCCCAGGGCTGAGGGCCATTCTCCGAGAAAATGGAGGCACTTGGTCTGTTACCAAGTATTTGACCTTGTATCAAATTATGCAACCTATGGCTGAGGCACCTGGTCTGTTACCAGGATAACACTATAAGCCCTAGAACGGCTCTGGGCATGTGTGACACTCTAACCCTCGATCAGTGAGCTTTGTGATCTTCTCCAAGGCTTAGCTACCCTTGGTTAAGACACCTTAGTATCCGATCTTGGTGTCACATAGAGTGTGATGTTAGGATATTTAGACACTTAGGAGTTAGTTAAGATCAACTTGTGTAATATATCCGTTAGGTAAAAGTGTGTTTCTTTAGTATGCATTAGTATGCATTTGTAAATATTCTAATCCGACGGTCACGATATGTTCTAGACATAGAGTGATCCGACGGTTGAACTTCTCTTAAGATCATACCTACCATTGATCCATGGCTTAACACCCGATTGGTCTATGATCTCTATTTAAAGAGCATAGAGGGTCCTTGGCTAGTTGATCAATTATGAGAAGCTCATGTAACTTTCTTTCTTTTGCATAATAAATTGCTCCGAGTAGCTATTTGGCCAAGGCCGTGGACTGTTTCCCTCTCGAGGGTTTTAACCACGTGACAAACATTGGTGTATTGATCTGTGATCTATTTGCGTGAAGCGGCTATTCTTGGTGTTCGGTCCTTTGGGAGTACCCTGTGTACCCTAACATGGTATTAGAGCTTTTATGAAGAGCTGCTTTCGGTTTTGATCAAGATCTAGAACCGGTGTTGCCGAAACTTTGAAAGGGTTTTTGGTTTTTGGATTTTCTGTGCATTTGTGGCCTGTGGGAGCTGTTCCATTGCGTCCGGAGCGCCGTTTCCATTTGGAAACAGTTTTCGTTTCACCGAAAATAGTTTCCGTTTGCTCCAGAAACACCTATTTCGGCAAATCTGAAGGTATAATGTTACAGTGACGGTTTTGTTTTTTTTAAATCTCTCATATTTTATCAGTTTTATTTTTAGATCTTTTATTTTAGTCTCGGACTGTTGTCTTCCCTGGCCGCGTATGCTCTTTGCCGTGCACCTTGCGCGATCGCGGCGAATCAGAAACAGTGAGGAAAAGTTTTTTTTCTTGTCTTCTCGGCTACGTATGCTCTTTGCCGTGCACCTTGTGCGATCACGGCAAATCAGAAACAGCAAGAAAACTTGAAAACGTAGACTTTCCGGGTAAGCTAACCAAGATCTAACCCCATTGTGTGGAAAAAGTTTTTTTGTTTTTGTTTTTCGTTTTTTTTGTGATTTGCAGGAAAAGAAAGCAAGCACGGAAAACGAGAGAGAAGAGTTACCGAAAACGAAGATGAATTAAAAAAAAAAAAAACCCCTTCCTCTTTCCATACTTTTACGTACCTTTTAAACTTAGCTCACCTGGTCCAAAGTTGCTTTTCATCTTGATAAGTCTTGAGTTCAAGTCTCATCAAGTTACTTTTTAGTGCATGCAATTTCTATTTTCAAGTTACTTTATTGTAAAAGTGCATCTCACATTAATAAAATAAAATAAAAGTGAGTCACTTAAGTCTTTTAATTTATTGCCGCACTATTTAAAAGTACATTATTGTAAAAGTGAACCTCACTTATTCTACAAAAGTGATTCACTTCAAAGCAACTTTATTGTAAAGTGATTGTCAAAGGTAGATCTTTGGAAGAGGGGGGTTCTTTTTTTTAACTGGTCAAGTTAATATCTGCCACGTCACTATTGGGGACATCTTCAACGTTTCCTTTGATCAAGCATAACTTCATCATCCGGAATCAGTTTTAAGTGCCGTTTTTTTTAAAACCGCATATTTTTTCAAGCTCTTTGCATCCAGACAGTTATTTTCTGTTCTTTCAGCCATTATTTCAGTATGGCCGCCCCTTGTGATATTATACTTACAAGTTCTAACTATTTCTCATGGAAATCTCGTATGGAGGATGTTCTGCGAAGTAAGGGACTTTTCAGAATAACCTCAAGGAAAGAAACAGAACCCACTGATAATGATAAGAAAATTAAATGGGCAAATAGATGTGATGAAGCTCGTGGATTGATTGGGATGTCAATCTCTACTGATT